>JAFEJD010000110.1:0-23400 GCA_018296065.1 Blastomyces percursus | reverse complement strand
TCACAGAGCTTTCTCTCTCTCTTCTAAGATTACAAGCTTCTTCTTCTTCTTCTTCTTCTTCTTCTTCTTCTTCATCCAGTATACCGCAATTTCTTATTTATTATTATTATCTTAACACAATTTGGACTGTTTTCAAGCAGATCTAGCACTTATAGAGATATTAGATAAGCTTATTTTAAATCAAAATAAAGTCTGAGAAATAAAAGGAGCAGAAAAATCAATAGTAGAACTATCAAAAACGTTTGAGAGGCACCCACTCTCTATTAATAGGAAGAATGAATTATTTACCTCAGTCACAATCAAGCTTGTAAATATAACACAAGATTCAGGATTTATAATAGAACAATAAGAACTTGATAAATTTATCATTTCAATAAATCCTTGCTAATATTAAATATATATATTCAATAATGATTTATTATTTTCAGTGACTGCGAATACTGTCATCACTGAGATCGCATGTGTTAAGAAAAAGAATAGAATATAACATATTAAAATGATAATATAAGATGATTTAACACAGTATAATCAAATAAATCAAATCTAATGCTGCTAGCATATCAAATGAAGCTATGATAATAGATAATATCAGCAAGAACCCCATATTCACGGCATTGTGCAAAACGGGTTTCAAAACCTGTTAGTGGTATCAAGCGTGCTTGATTCATAGAGCGATCGCTCGCTGGGCGGAAGTTATCTATGGTGAAGGAATTACCTAAGCAGACCGGAGGGTCTGACAGAAAAGAGCAAAAGAAACGTGGTCATAAAATCGTCCGGCGTCATTAAACCTGCTGGTGGGGTGGGAAAGGGGTTTTGCGAGGAGGTTCGCGGGAAGGCAGCAGACAAGGCAAAAAGAACAGTCAAAAAAAGCTAATAGAAAGGAGATATATCTAAATATGCAATGTGTTGTGGCAGGGGGAAGTTCCCGTTCGGGCCGGGAGTGGTCACTCTCGCTCTCTCGATCTCTATGCTTTCTCCATTATATTAAGGTAAGATGTAAGATAATAAAAGCACCTGGAGTGTGAAAGATCACAGAAGGAAAAGAACAAAGGCAAGAAAATAAGGCGCGTAGATTATAGCGTTCTTGGTTGATGTTGGAATGATGCAGGATGGTTTAAAAGAGCGTTAATTTGGAGATGGCGTAGTTGAAGAATGGTGAGTCCCACAGGGGGGATTGATTGGAACCACACATTTATCTAGTCCTGGGCGCAGTAGAGATCAACGACCTGGCCTCCTTGGATTCTAGGCCGAGAATGCGAACAAGATAGTCAATGCTACAATCGCTGTTAGTATCCCTGTTTCTCATATTCTGCCGGGCCGATCTGCTCCACTTAGGGAGAGTGAATTACACACCTAGCATCCGTCGCCAACCTCCGCTTTTCCTGTAAAAACTCCTCCTGACACTCCTCCCACACAGCCGTCCGCTTATCTGAGGAGATAGTCTTGATCCGCATCTTAAACAGCCCGCTAACTGGGCGATGATCCGACACCTTAACTTCATGACGGCGGTACTCGAGCTGCTTGATCCTCCCAACACCCCGATAAAGGAGGCGATCGCACCATGCCGGCGACCGTTTCTTCTCGCTAGAATCGTACTGGTCTGAGCCGACGTCGTATTTATACGTCGGTGCGAAAGTGATAGGCGCTTCATTGAATGAACGGAGGCGGAAACCGGGGTTTTTGCGGCGGGAGGCGAGGAGTTGGTCGCGGTCGAGGAGTTTGGGGAGGTTGTGAGCCTTGACGGCTTCGATGACGGTGTTGCGGGGCATCGAGTCGATGCGGTAGTTCAGATCACCGTTTAGAATACAGATTTCGTGATCGAGGATCATGGTGCCGTCACCGCCACCGACGAAGAGGTCAATGCGGGACGAGTAGCTTGATTCGGAGGGAAGGGAACTGCTTTCGAGAATTGCGGCAATGTCGTTGTTGCGGTGAGCGGTCTGGGATTGGCCAGCTGCCAGATGGCAGTTTATGAAGCAGAGAGAGCTGTCGTCGAGGATGAAACGGAGGACAAGGGCACCCTAATGGTCCGATTGAATTTAGCTTCGCGTTTGGCAAGAAAGGGGGAGCATTACAGTATAGGGAGTGGGCGAACTTTGTTGCCATGCAGCCCGCCCATGCCGCGCTTGACTTCTGCCGCACTTATACCTCTAATTCTTTGGCGTTCTTCTTGTTTGATGAACACACATGTGAATAGGCCGATGAGGTTTGAAGTGTGGAGGAGGACATAGGGCTGATCAAGTGGCATAATATCATGAATGCAGGAAGCAAGATAATCTTTCCAGACGCGATACTGTCGGCTCATGTGTTCCTTGTCTGCGCTATCTTTCTTCTTGCTACCCATGAGGAGACTCTCTGTGGAAGCTCGTCAGTTAAAACAGAATCGTATTGAAGATTTGTTGTTAAGGTACGCTGTAACTTACTGGCAGTGATCTTTTTGTTTTCCAGGTCCACAAGCTCTTGAAATCCAAAAACCAAGATATCAGGTGGGTTTTCAGGGTGAACCACCTCTCTGATGAAGTTGCTATCTCGTAAATTGCCCGGGACAGTTGCGCCCGCGTTCCACGTAAGAACGGATGCGGTAATTTCACGGAACTGGCAATAATCGACGTCCCTGTCATGCATGCGGTCCTCTAAATAGTAGAGTGAGCATGTCGCTCCTGGCATATGAGACAAAATGGATAGAAAAAGAAGGGGGTACGAACCAAGCCAGTCATCCTCAAGCATAGCATCCCAAATGCGAATATAATTATCCACCCCAAGAGAAACAACTTGTAGCCTATTAACAGTCCAAACACTACTAGAATCCAGCAAAAGTCCGCAGACAGCATGATCGTGCGCCTGCCAGTCCTTCTTCACCGTCCACGGTGTGGTAGAAGTGTCGTAGACATAGATCATGCCCGTTTTATAAGCCGCCCAAAGATAATCGCCAACCATCGCCAGGCAATTTATTTTATACAAGCTCACGTTCAGCGTTCCTCGACACGAGTAATCCTGGGAGGAGTATATGGAAACTTTCCCATCTGCATGACCGAGGTATACGAGGCCACCGTCCGCGGGACTGGTGGTTCCGGACGTGACTTCGCCTGCATCTGACTTGCCTAAGGGCCCCTTAAGGACGTGAAAATCTGCATCTTTCGAATTAGGCCGATAAACCCGCACTTCCTTACCGGATGCAAGCCACAACATCCCTCCAACGACCATTGAAAAGGTATGACCCCTTGCAACCCGATCGTATGGATGGCTATAGCTGTATTGTAGGTTAGGCGCACCGGATTCATCAGGAGGCCAGACTAGTAACTTGCCGTCATCATCAAGTGTCCAAAGTTCCTTTTTATGTCGATAGATTTTGATAATTTCTCTTCGGGAGGGAGATGTCCGCGACGAAACAATCGACTGTGTTTGAATATCAACCTCGTGGATCTCTCCTGAATTCGTGCCGAGCCAAAGTAGTTTCCCCTCATCGTTCATTGTATTTCCTGGTTTAAATGCAATACATAAACCTTTAACAGTTTCCCCATGGTTCAAACCTAGAATCTGCTCTCCGCTTACTAAGTCCCAGACTCGAGTGAAGTAACCCGTTGTGCACGCATAATTCCCACAAACGTCAAAAACTCGCGTGTCATGCTTGGTGTGAATACCTCTTGTTCCGCTTTTGAAAATCGGTGGACGACGGTTGGTGTTAGAAAAATTAGGATAGTCTGTGCGAGGAATTGGCGCATCGTCGAAGGGATGCTCTGATTCATCTGACTCCACGCGAGTAGATCTACTGATCTGGCGTTGGTTGGGGGCTGGGGATGAGGAAAGGGATTCTGCTGAGCGCATTGGCGACCGTGCAAATTGTGTCGGGGTAGGCGGTGGCTGGACCTTGCTGCTACTGGGTATTCGGCCGGTCACGACAGCTATATCTCTTTGCGGTGGTGGAGGGTAATATTTACCAGTTTCTGTGCTTCCAACACGGACGGAAGAGTTGGATGTGATAATTGGTCTGGAAGGGACATCAAACGAGCGTCTAGACGATAAATGGGTGGTATTCGATTGTACTCCAGTCCGTGGGGGAGCGCCCCGGCGAGATATTCGTGGTTGGGTGCGGGGTGGCAGGCCTGGCCGATCCTCTGGATTATCACTGGTATATTGCCTCTCTTCTCTCACGTTCGTTCGCTTTGCAGCGTCAGTGTAACTCCGTTTCATCGGAACGGGCGGAGGGGCCTGTTTGATTTCGCGGTTTAATACTGGCGTTGCGTTTCTCGGGCCGGACAGATCAGGGTGCTTAGCCTCAAAAGTCGCGGATCGGCGAGGATGGCGAAACGGAGCAGGGTCGGAGAAAGTGCCGCGAGATCCGCGCTCAACAACGGAGTAAGGTTCGGAAATGCGAATCGAGGCATGGCCGTTTGTTGCTATGATATTAGGGGGAGATTTTACAGGGCTACTCGGAGGGGTACTGAAGGGTGAAACTGCAACATTGACTGTGACCTTTTCCGATGTCGGCGCAAGGGACTTCAGGGTCTCCAAACGAGAAATAGGGACAGTGGTTTTGGTAGTGGCGAGAATGTTAGGCTTTTCCGCTCTGTTAACCGGAGGTGGCAGAGACGCGGCTTTGGGACACTTTTTTGAATCACGAACTCTGTCATCCGCCCGACAGGGACTACTACCAGTAATCACTACGCCTGAAGAATCGACTAAAGGGGTTGTCGGTCTACTCGTCGGACGACTCTGGCTGCTGGGCGGTCTTCGGGGCTGAGGAGGTTCGGGAACTGTCTGTGGTTCCCTCAGGCGATTCTCGGTGGCAGGGATGATATGTCTCTGCGAACTAGAGCGTGGGGAATCTACAGTGAGGACTGGCACTTTCCACTGCGCTGAAGACACATTCATGGACACTGGCCTAGCCGATATCCGCTTTCCTGGAGTCCCATCTGTGCTCCGAGTAGTAGCACCTCCATAGTTATGCCTCGAAGAGTGAAGCCACCCGGACGACGAAGGGGAGTGAGCATGTGAGTGCGCATTGGAAGAAGACGACGACCAATTTGAAGGGTCTGGGCGTGGTAGATCCAAGGACGCACGACCAGCGACGATGGTTGGAGTTTCTAGGAAGTTGGAGCGGGACTCACGACTTGGTGAGGCTGTGTGATGCGACTTGGGTTTAAGGTGAGAAAGGTTTTCGAAGTGAGAGAGGAGGGAGGAAACGGGTTTCTATCAAAGTATAGTAGGGAATGGTAGTTAGCATTAGGGTAGATCAGATAGTGGCGCGTAAATGTTCAATCATACAATAGAGTCCTCGTCAGTGCCGCTCCCATCATAGCCTTCACTATTCTTAACCTCCATCGCGGAAAGCGCAGCAACCGTTAGTTGCGAATGAAATGGCTACACCGTACGCCGGAAACCATCTGTAGGCTGAGTGGTCGGGAAAGGATAAGGGGTAAAAGCAAGAGCGCAGTAATGGAGTTATGATTTGAGTGACGTCGTAGGCAATGCTAACTAAGTGCATAAGTTCAAAATCTTTACTCCGTCAAGCGGGAAGCGAAATCCAAAAGGCTAAATAACTAGACTCGAGCCAACAGAGCTAGGAATGACGCGGCCTGCAGAAAGGCTAAACCCGCGATCAAACAGGGGTGGGGTGGGAGGGAGTGTCTGCTGGAGGTGGAAGTGGAAGCGGAAGCGGAAGCGGAAGTATTTAGACTATTTAAGAAGTTCTGTGAGGCAACAGATGGATGATCTTGGGGATGCGGCTCTTTGTCTGTCCCCGTGATCTGGGCTTTGACGGCGAAGAACCAGAGCAAACTGAACTTTGATAATGAAATAAATACCAGAGCGAAGAAGTGAGGGATGAGAGAAGGAAGAGAAGGAATTAGCTACAGGTATAGCAGTCGTTAGGATTATTGCTCTGGTATTCTGGTAAACTTAGCCATACGAGTCATTCCAGATTATTTAGCCACAGCTTGCCTCTCTCTCTAGGAGACTAACATTCATTCCCACCATGCTTCTCCAGTGCGCCATATCATTCTTTCATGTAACAACAGTTCCTCTACAGACATAAGAAACTGTCCTGAGACATACACCCCATCGTTATTGTAATTGTCGCATTTCTTCGATCGCCATGTGGTGAGTGTGCCATTTCCCCTCATTCTACCTCCTCCTCCTTCGCCCTCAACCACCAAATTTCTTATATAAACCCATACATACTGCTCGTGTCTCTATTTTAATTACGACCCAATACTTATCCAGACCCCTTCGCCCAGCAAGCATATCCTGAATGCCCAAGTCTCCATCCGCTCGCCATGCTGTGAGTTACAAACCGCCTAATCCCCAGCTCGCGAGAGCCTCACTCCCTCCCCTCGCGACAGGAATATCCCAAAATTTCTAATTACCCTGCTATTTGTATTATTCAGGCCGACGATGGTTCGACTGCGCGGAATGCCACCAGGAACAGGAGAATCATGACCTCTTGCAGTCGTTTGATATGGTTGTTAATCCCCAGGCTCCCCTCCGCTCCTCACATGAAGAACAATAACAGTTGGAAGACCAAATTTTTCTAACACCTCTGTTTGTATCTTTGGATTGTTTAGACATTCGCCTGCAAGAAGTGCAAAAAATGTTTCCGGAAGGATGCGCGAGAATTCGAGGAGAGGTATGTTCTCTGGCTAGCTTCCACACCATTTAGACTTACTCTTTGTATATTTATCGGGGATAAAACAAAATTAACTTTATTCATTTATTGACATAGTGACGAATACTGCCCACACTGTGATAACCATTTCGTCCTTGAGGCCGTCACGCCAAAACCAGCCTTGAAGATCGAGGGAGAGGATGCCCGGGTTGATTCCAGGTGGGTCTTTCACTTCTCTTACAATTTACGGATCTTGGTTTTCTGGTATACATATGTACAACATATTATATATGGCTAATGGCTGTAATTTCCCCAATTAATTAGGATGCTGAAGGATGAACGAGTACGGCAAGAGGGGGAGCGAACGATCTTCAATGTTAAGGATGCGCCTAATCGGCTTGGATAAGATAGGATATTGGATGGTGGGCTATATTTAACGGATGTGATGTTATGTGACACGTGGAGGTGCCGTAAGAGCTTTCATGACGATATGACGATATATTATTTCCCTAATTTCTTATTCCTTTTTTTCTTTTATTTTCTTTTCACTGGTTTTCTATTTCCGCGTTGTAAATGCAATTATGCCAACGATATTAAAGATAGGGATTTTCTGCGGGTGTTTTGGTAGGCCCAGAAACACAGAAATTATAGATCGTGTAAAATCCATGACTGATAAGTTAAAAAAGGGCACAATTCATCCATTATGGCCGATAAATAGCTAAATAAGAGACATTAAACACCCAGCTCAGCTTTCCGACGCCTCCCCTGCGCCCCGGGTTAATATCGCAGCAGTTCCTGTTCCCGGAGTTCGACCGGTTTTCTTCTTAGCAGCTTCCTCCTGCTTCTCAGCCTCTATGTTCTTGACGTAAGCCTCAATTTGATCACTGGGGAGTAGTTCCATAGCCTTCCCGGGCGCCATGATGGCGATCTCGATATTTTTAGCCCCAGTTTGCACCACCTCCAGTAGCGACTTGATAGTCAGCTGAATCGTCGCTTCCCTGTCCATATCGTCCTTGTGATGCCTTTCTAGGAATTCCCGCACAGTCTTACTCGAGCGGCCGATTGCGTTTGCTTTCCTGTAGTTTTCGTAATAGGTTAGCCGACGATTATGTAGCACCTCAAATTCCGGGATTTTATATCCGTAAACATACCACGCCGAATAAATTCCTGATGGCTCCGTCTGGTATAGACGCGGAACATTATCGCCATGATCGAAGCCCACAATCAACGTACTAATGCCAAACGGCCGCACACCACCACTCTGAGTATACCGCTGCTGCACCCCAGCAACGTACTTGGTAATATATTCGATGGTAACAGGGTCTTCGACGGTAAGGCGGTGAGACTGGGCTTCTAGTCTGGCTTTGTCGACTAGGATTCTGGCATCGGCATTGAGGCCTGCAAAGGCGAGACAGACGTGGTTGTCCAGAAGGCAAAGCTTGGAGGGTGTGATGCGGGTATCCTGTAGTTTCATTGCGGAGCGTTTCTCGCAACCTAGGACGACGATGTCCTTGCCCTTTACGCCGACAGCACAGGTTCCTGTATAATTTGCGTGAATAACTCAGTATGGTTACATATATAGGCATGGAGAAGTCGGCCCGGCATCGATATGGTGATATAAGACATACCTCTCTTGACAGCTTCGAGTGCATATTCTACCTGGAAAACGTGGCCATCGGGACTTTGGAAACGTGTCAGAATAGGGTCATTAGTGTGGGTATATTTTCCCAGATGCGAACATACCTAAAAACTGGTGGAACGTTAGACGATTATCCATACGTATAGCTTCCGTATCAAGCAATAACATAGCTATCGAACCAGCAACTTACCTGAAAGCGCTCTGTCATATCCGGAGGCCATATTTGAGAACGAGCGTCACGGTAATCAGATAAAATATATCAAGGGAGCGGGTGACTTCAAGAAGAGACAGCAATGTATAATGACAAACGACGGGTGATGATTTGACGCTGGAGCAAAGCTGGAGAGACCAACAGCCCCAGAGGTGTTGGTTTCTTAGGTGGGCCGCGGCTGCCTCCAGCTTCGCATAGGCGCCAAGCGCGCGTCTAAACGATTTTTGTGCCAATTTAAGAAATTTGATCCACATTAACAATTTCTCAATTCTTATTCCCTGACAGATGGGATTGGGGGATGCTAATCTAAAATTCGTCTTCCTTGGTGATTGGTTTGCTACTATGGCTATGAGAAGATCCGCTACCTCGAGGCGTCAGCTATGTGGCTTGAATGTACAGGGTGATCATTGGTCCACTGCCAACAACAGCCTTGCGCAGCCGTTTCCATGCCCCGTACACGAGCTAGCTTTCATCAACAACAATTGTTCAGGTGGTCAAAGTTACCTTACTGACAATAATAATATCACCTCTTGCCCCGTTCCGTTGGTAGAAATCTAAAATGCCTGCCGCCAGCGAATCCTCCTTCATCCCTCGTTACCCTCCTATGATTAGCCGGAAATACTCAGACTTGACAATATGCTGCGGTACGAACCGGTACCACGTCCACCGCGTAGTTGTATGCAACCAGTCACCATTTTTTGCAGCTGCTTTGGATAAACAGTTCAAAGTAAGGAGCCATCCTTCGTCAAGTCTGATTTTACTCATGTCTTTTTTTCCTACTTCACTACTTCATTGGCTTGTGGGCGGATGTGTTACATGTCGAAATCATTAAGTTAGTGCATGATTTCTGACAACCTTTTCTACTATCTGTTGGTCCGATTTAGGAAGCTACGACGGCAGATGTTGTGTTGGAGGAAGATGATCCAGAGCTTGTACGGCGTATGATTGCTCATTTTTATGGCGTGGAGGATCCTGCCGAGATCGATATTCTTCGGACAGAACGTCCTGAAGTGAATGATGATTCTCCTATTGTCTCCGCCGCGGAAGCCATGTCAGCCACAACGAAACAACCATATGAAGCGCTGCTGAAAGCTCGCCTCTACGCCATGGGGGACAAATATGGAATTGAAGGCCTGAGAGCGTGTTCACGGGCAGAATTCGACTCCTGGGCAGCGAACGTAGACGTTATCGAGGATATCGACGAATTCCCCGCCATTGTCGATGAGGTCTTTAGATCTACTCCTAGTAATGATCGCGGTTTACGAGACATCGCTGTCTCACTCCTCGTCGATAACGCCAAGGCGGCTTTGAATAGCCAGGAACTGTGCGACGTGCTATTGCAACTACCTGAGCTTCTAATGGAGATTATGAAGCGCGTTGTGGCAGCCAATACGGATTTGTCAAAACGGTTAAGGACCACAACTAGTGAAGGCAAGAAGGAAGGGGCGAAATTTCAGAAATATGTGGGCGATGTGGATGCCTCAATGATAGAGCTAGAGACGTCGGCTTTGGCGCTAGTGAAGAAGACGGCGAAGCTGAGCCAAAAGGTTCGCAAAATCTCAAACCGGTCGAGTGAATTTTGGCTGAATGCTCTAGATCGGTATTAGGATTTGCCATCCATACTGTTTAGTTGTGATATTGTAAACCCTAGCGATTTCTAGTAATATTATACCAATCCCAAAGCACTCTATTTATATTGCTTGGACACTGGTTAGCCATGCAATTTACATTTGCTGTCTGTTAGTTATGTCTGCTATCTTAGGTCATGAGCCTTTCGAGACTAAAATAGCGTTATTTATCTGGGGCGGATGTGTTACTAGCCTCGGGATCACCAAGCTGGCGTTGCACAGTAGCGAGATATCCGCAGATGCAGATTGACCGTCACGTCATGCGTCATGTAACTTCCTTCCTTGCTCCTTCCTTGCTGCTACTGCTACTGCTACGTATCTACCTTTTACGCAGCATAGACCCTTACATCGCGTGTGGTGAGCTACAACCATCCATTTTCGGCGGCGCTCCCATCGCCATCATGATTTTCAAATCTCCATCCTGGACCGCTAGCGTAACTTACCATCTAGTTCAATACCAAATTCAATACCAATCTGTGACTTCATTTTCGACGAGAAGTATATAGACGACCGTCGCTTGCCAGCTCTCGAGGCCCCTTCGTCTGGGGAGTATCGGGCAAGGGATATTCGGCGGTGCAGGTGCAGAAACGCGTTGATTACCTCTCCAGAAGCCTTGGGCAAGAGTTCGGATGGCATCCCAACCGGGGTTCGGAGTAGGATAAGACCATAGGCGTTTTCTCACTTAACACGGTATGAAGAAAGCTGTGCGATGCATCGTGTGGAAGGCGGGGCACCAAAACTTGCCTCTCACCCGCTTATATCCATCCCTCTGAAAAGAAGAGAGAACCGGAATCCTCCAATGATATGAACCTTGAGCTGACGTGTATAACACGCAGATTGACTACCTCCCGCTTGGATGGGCTGTCCATAAACTTTCAGGCGTAGCAACGCTCATTAACGCCGCTTCCACAGCGGATGAATTGGCATATCAACTTCGCGCCTCTAAATCGTCAGCTCTCTTTACCTGCATCCCACTACTTAGCACAGCACTAGAAGCAGCTTCAAAGTGCGGAATCCCACACTCTCGGGTGTATCTTCTAGAAATGCCACAGGAGCTGCTCGGCGGCTTAAGGGCCCCGGCAGAGTTTACTGCTGTAAATCAACTCATTGAGAAAGGTTCGAAACTTCGCGAGTTGGATGCTTTGCAGTGGCATAAGGGTCAAGGCGCGAGTCAATGCGCGTACTTGTGCTTTTCGAGCGGGACGAGTGGATTACCGGTATGTATTAACCTACTCCCTGAAAAACAGGATATTCATTTGGGACACCGCTAACGTACCCCACTAGAAAGGGGTCATGATTTCACATCGGAATATGATCTCAGAGGTCCTTTCATTGAAAAGTTTCGAGAATCACACGCGGACAGCAGACCAGAAGGACGTTGTTCTAGGGCTTTTACCGCAGGCTCATATATTTGGCCTCTCTCCGTTTTTCATGCAGAAGTGTTCAGGGGGGGGAGTGTGGTTGTGCTGCATAAATTTGAGCTTGAGACCCTCTTGGCTTTTACACATAGATGTAGGATAAATGTGTTATATCTCGTAAGTCCGCTTTTTCCTTGTGGCTTGAGGTGTTCTGATACAATTTCTGGCCCATTTGTACCTGGGCATTTACATCATATTAACACGGAGATTAGGTTCCTCCCATAATTGTTTCCATGGTGCAAAATGAAAAGCTCATGATTTGGGAAGCGTGCGTTCAATAATCACCGGCGCAGCTCCTCTCGGACTGGAAACTGCTGAGCAACTGGGCAGGCTGCAGCCCTCCTGGCCTATTCTTCAAGCTTATGGTATACCTTCCTATAATGTGTGTATTTCATTTAGGGTACGAAATTAAATGTATTATAGGTCTTACTGAAACTACGGCCGTTGCAACGACAACTAGCCCTCATGACATTTTTTTCGGGTCATCAGGCTCTTTACTCCTCTCACTTGAGGCGCGGCTCATATCACCTGATGGTGACGAGATCGAGGAGTACGATACGCCAGGAGAACTACTCGTACGAGGCCCCACAATTGTTCTTGGATACCTCAATAACGAGGAAGCGAACAAAGCGACTTCCCAGGATGGGTGGCTGTGGACCGGAGACGAAGCTGTTTGAAGAAGAGTCCGAAAGGTAAAGATCCCATTTTTATAGTCGATAGGATTAAGGAGTTGATAAAAGTGAAGGTAAGCAATGCATACATACATGTATATTCACGTTCTGAGGGATGGTAATAGTCGAGGTTGGCAGCCTAACAGTTTGGTATAGATAGGGATTTCAGGTTGCCCCCGATGAGCTGGAAGCGCATCTGCTTACCCACCCGCATGTCGCGGACACCGCTGTTATAGCTGTTATTGATGATGCTGCTGGGGAAGTTCCAAAGGCGTATGTGGTAAAGGCTAATAATGCGCCGGCTGATGACCAAGTTCTCATCCGCGACATAAAGAAGCATGTCTCAGACCATAAAGCGCATTATAAGTGGTTGAAGGGGGGGGGGGTGTTGAGTTCATTGATGTTATACCTAAGACTGCGAGCGGGAAGATATTGCGGCGTCATTTGAGAGACAGAGACCGTGAGGCGGCGCGGAAGGCGGGCGCGAAGCTATAGTATTTAGATGCTAGATATCTTTCAATGTATGTAGAGCGACCATTGAGGAAATAGTAGTGTCGTGATGTTTGTTCACTGGCGACGCTGTCAACCCCCACGTAATCGTTCGTTGAGAGAAATATTTTGCCAACAGCTTATTTAATGAAATATAACCAGTACTCCTCACCATGATAACGCCATCGCCCCCATCTATATCCCATGAACTGATGTTGTTAAACTTAGGGCTGTCTCAAGTCCATAAATGAGGCTGGTGTTTTTTTCCTCCCAAAACTGCCTGGTGGTTTAATCAAATCTTTTCCTGTATTTGCCATCACACAAAGACTTTTCATAGTCTCTGTCTGCATAGGAGTATAACAGAATAAGAAGAAGAAGAATATTAACTGAAGTTCACAGATACAATGAGGAATTTCCAGGTAGAGTTCAGTTTATACCAATCAAACTTCACACGATATTCTTTGCGGCACCTAAATATCTGTTAGAGGGATAAGAGGTTCTACACACCAGGGAGGAAGCTTGATGAATCAACTAGGGACTGGGTGAAACGTATGGTCGCATTAGCTACTAATTTAATCATCCCTGGGTGAAATTTTTCGAATGAAGAAAACGACATTCTGGTCCTGGTGACTCTCAACCACGGTATCACCCTTTGTATTTCCCATCAGCCGTTTTGACACGCTTACATGTACTCCATCATAGATGGAGTGATTGATAACAATAATTCACTTACGTTCTCAACAAAACACCACCCTATTCTTGTTTCCTGGCCGTTGTTATTGTAATACCAAACATTTGCTTCAACGGAACACCATACTTTGGAAGAGAGTTCGATTGAGGGAGGGGGTTGATATAATCCTGATATTACGAAACAGTGTAACGGTTTCATCCATGTCGTCCTGTACATCATCCTGCCTAGCATGGGGTGTAACAGCTGAAGGCGCCTCAAGTCCTCTTTAACTTCTGTAGTTGTGACGACTCAGACCAGAAATCACTACTCTCAGAGTAATTGTCAAAGAGCCACCGTGAATCAATTTTTGTATCAGTGCCGTTCGTCAAGTCGGTGATACAACGAAAGAATGTTCCACAAATCGGGCTAACGTTCATCAGTAAGCTGAATCTGGTCAAGTACACTGGAGTGAATGCGCACGAAGGATGGATTTAAGATTTGTGACATGTGTTCCTCACCATTGTACCCCGTACGCAGTCGGCCCTGGGCAGTCATTCTTGCAAGATGGGCAGAAGTTACTTTTAACTTCGGGGCGCTTGAAGACCATACACATCGCGACTCCCTGACCGGCGCGGAAATTGTTTCCCATTTTCCGGTGAGATCGATGTCACGGTTGGGTTGGTTCCGACATCAAACAGTGCGAATTCTCCCTTTTCAGTCATCTCTGTGGCTAGTCCGTAGTCACGGAAGTTATCTTTCAAGACAGCAACAAAGGCCTACGTCAAAGACTGTTAGAAATATTTGGGAAAATGTCGGAGGCATGTTAACACACCTCAATTGAGCGAATGAACTCGAAGGTGTGACGTTTCCTAGGGCATCCATGAAGTAAACCGGCTATTGCCTTTCAATTTACATCTTAAGTTTAGATATCGCGAGCGTGCCTGGTATCCGCTATCATGGGTGCTAGTGCGCTTTCGCTTTAGGATAACTTTATTCTCCGACGTTATATGCGAGTCGGAGCAATATTTGAATCCTAGGCGGGGTTAGCGTCGGGTGTACACTTTTGAAAGTGCTTAGATACTAATTGTCAAAGGGGAAACTCGCGGGTGAGGTCTTGGCCACAA
Source organism: Blastomyces percursus (assembly GCA_018296065.1). Classification (NCBI taxonomy): domain Eukaryota; kingdom Fungi; phylum Ascomycota; class Eurotiomycetes; order Onygenales; family Ajellomycetaceae; genus Blastomyces; species Blastomyces percursus. Next base: position 8,946 of record JAFEJD010000110.1, on the reverse strand, counting down.
TTAGTCCTTGTTGAGATATCGTTGATATAGAAGGGTTGATTTGAGCGTAGATTGGAGTTCGTTGGGTGATAGAGTTCGTTGAGTGGTGAAAAACGTTAGTCCTTGTTGCTCCTCTGGCAAGCCCTGAGGTAAATTGCATCACTCCGTACACGGGTGCCGCCTAATTACCTACCTAAACCAGGGTCTGCCCCGATATCTAGCCCTTGTCCCTGATTATGAGCAAGTGACGTATTGATTCTCATCATCTCGGCGCGTCGACCTGTGTAGTGGATGTTGCATGCCACCTCGGACAGGAAGGCCTGCACTTTATTCACCACCATACGATATTCTTCGCTCCGACCCCTGAATTTGTTGAGATTGAAGTGGTCCGTTTCCATAAGCAAAGACTCCACACGATCCAATGTTGCACTTTCTCGAGGCACCAGTATTTCCTTCACAGATCAGCCAGTTCTCGCGACTTGATATTGAGAAGAAGAAGAAGGAAAAAAAAAAAAAAAAAAAAACTAACCTTGTCTCGGTTCAGATTGACGATTTTCCAAACATTGGAAGACTATCTCATATAGACAAAGCATTTGTGGCATCAACTGATTCTGGCTCAATAGGAAATCGCCCATCAAGCTGAAAAGAATCTCGTTTCCTGGGGTAAGAATTTCAAGGATACGTTTTATGGTATGCGCTTCGCGCTTCTCATCTTTTAGGCTGTCAATTTGTCGTTGGGCGGTGGACAGGATTTCCCCGTTTGCCAAAGTACCGTGCCCGCCTCGAAAGGGAGTACTCACCCATGAAAACAATTCCTAGAGTAGATATGAATAGCCGAAGCCATTTATTATCATACATCTCGTCGTGGTACGCAGTCAACAGGATCTGAACACGGAGTATTACCTGTCAGTTCGCCATATCTATAGCACCAGGGCAGAAACATACCCACACAAGAACTAGTCCACCAACGCAGTGCGCAACAAATACTACGGATCGATCTTCATACCCCTGAGAAGTACTGTCAGAAGGCTCACATCGTACATGTACATGTACATTACATGCGGGTTTTGCACCATTCTATCCCTTGCTAAACTATCCAATAGCCTCTTGGAGACTTCTGCAGACGTCAAGTCGCTCGGCCGTTTTCCCTTCCATTCGGACCGATAACCGAATATCATGATGCAGGCACGAGGCAGGTCCCTGGGTAGCATATCATCATCTCTTAACCAGTTCCGCGCAGTCCTCTTTACAGGATCCCAATATGACCAGGTGTGGAACGGGTGGGCTCCGATGCCGTGGATTGCTACTATGCTATTTATGATGTGAGCGATCATGTCTTCCAAAGGAAAGAAGTCATCCTTACTCTACAGGGCGAGAATATGAAAACTCCCCGCTTCCCATAGTATCGGCGTTAGAACTTCCATCTTGGATCTCGTGGAGAATGTTGATTCCGAGATCGTCTTCCTCAATTGTGAAATGAGCCTGCTATGATTAATGAAGATCTGACGTGTAGATGGTTTACTGAGACCTTACCATGTTCCTGAAACCAGTAATTTTGAGCTACTGGTTCCGATAGAGAAGGCCAATACATCTAGCGTGTCGTCCTGCAAGTGTGCGGCGGTGTTCTCAAAGTGATTGCCGCCTCAGCGAAATATAATATTATTCTAAGAATCTATTCACCGTCAAGGAAAGCCTTGCAGGGTACTCCCGTTTATCTAGCGAGTGAGTACTTCATAGTGCATGCACAGTCTACGTGTCAAATGAGGCTGAAATGGGACCTTTGCCAAATATAATCCGTATTCCGATGATAATTATTATTGAGAGCCCCCTCCACTGCAGAGTTGGTCATCTTGCCTCTACGCGATCAACAATTCGATTATTATGAAGCAGCACTGTGTACCGTTCGATCCGGGATATCAGCTGCTGGCGGATATCGACAAACAGTTTGACGAGAACATCATCAACAATGACAAGGTCGAGATGAAGGATCTGAGGCTCCCTGGACACCCAGGCAAATGTTTCAACATGGCTAGTTCTCTTGCCAAGTTTCCATGCGGAGAACCTCTGCACACCTGATGGCCCCCAAACTATGGATGATGACCACCTACTCAAGCTCGAACATCTACCCTCTGCACTTCCAACGCGCTAAAGGCCGCGAAATTGTAATATCCGAATATTCACGTCTCCATCTAACCTGGAAACACTCGCAACTATTCATCAAACCTCTTCCAAAATACCTCCTCTCTTTCAACTTCAGGGATAGGTTCCCTAACATCACCCACCACTCCACTCGACTGTAACCATAACTGTGAAAAGATCCTTTCGGCTACAAAAAACCTCTGCGCACTCACTACCACCTGATACAACACGAATCCAACTTCGATACCGCCCAGTCAACCCATCTGCTCCCGCAGCACATAACTTGGACCTAGTTCTCAAAGTTCATCGCCCGCGCCCAGGCCATAACAGACAACGAAGTTTCACCCAGGTACTGCTATGGCAAGATCCGTCTAACACGGCTGACTGAACTTCTACTCGAAGTTCTTCTCCACCGCTCCAGCTATGAATGGGAGCGGCCGCAGGACAGTGCCCACTTCAACAGATTCTACGGCCATATTCTGTTCATCTTTGCGATGGCTTCGCTCCTCCTTAGTGCGATGCAAGTGGAGCTTGCTGCTGAGTCCTTGGTAAGTAGTAGTAATCAGTGGGCTTCGGTGTCTCATGTGTTTCGGTACTTTGGTGTAGTTTGTATGCTTCTTCTTTTGGTTATTGCGCTTTTGCTGTTGGGGATTCTTCTTGTGAATATTGGGAGTGAGTGGGTGCATGCTGTGTGGAGCGTGAGAAGGAAGAGAGAGCATATGGTTTAAATTTAATGAATTCTTTTCTCATTTGGTAGTTATTTATTATATCAAATTTCAACAATGAACATATGCGGTATTGAATTTATTTTCTTCATCAGAACATGTTTGTCGCAACCAACCCTCATCGTGGTTAGAGATACCGTAAGGGGTGAAGTAGAAACAAGACACAGAAAGAGTAGAGATCGTGGTGCTTGAAGGAAGTAAGGGAAGCTTAGGGAAGAGAAATGTTCCTTTTGACTGGGAGATGTTGGATTTATGGATTTTGAAAAGCAGAGAACCACCGTCAACAAAGTTAGGCTGTTAGCATACGCAATTCGGAGAACACTGCAAGCTTTCACGGGCGGAGAACGATATTTTGATAAAAGCAGCATAGTTATGAGAAATGCGCTTACTTTGTAAAACTGCGTTGGAAAAGAGGCATCTTGATTGGCTACACCCCCATCTTACTGTCCATCTTGCGGCCTCACTCGCGGTGTCCTAGAGTGGGCAGAGGCCGCAAGTATATGTATGTACGGATGTACAAGTACTGTACATGTACATTATGCCCGGTCGAGGCCCAGCTCCGAACACCGGCCAGTTCTTGGCAACCATCACATCACCCAAGAAATTTATACGAGTATGAGTTTGCGCATTGAATTTCTTTCTATTTTTGCCCCTTTCCTTCATCTTGCATGCGGCATAGATCTGCCTACCATGTCAAGTGCCAGAAACGTTTCGCTCGCCATCCGGCCCGTGCGACCCTCAAGAATAAGGCCAGGCAACTTTCGGCCCAACTTCCCAAATGTCTCGTCATTGCGTTTTAGCACTTCCGCGTCCACCGGAGCTCAAGAGATATCAGTCACCGCAGCGCCCCTCAAGAAGAAACAATCCAAATACACGACAGACGCATATCCAAGCTTAAAACGAAATCCCAATTTCTCCGAACTCACCGATTCTCACGTCCAGCACTTTAAGACTCTCCTCAAATCCACATCCGCGGTCATCGATGGCTTCACAACAGACGCGACGGACGATATCGAACTGTTCAATTGCGATTGGATGCGTAAATACCGGGGACATGCGAAGCTGGTGCTGAAACCGCAGAATACGAAGGAGATGAGCGAGGTGCTGAAGTACTGCAACGATCACAAATTAGCTGTCGTGCCGCAGGGCGGAAATACCGGACTGGTCGGAGGAGGTGTGCCCGTGTTTGATGAGGTTATCATCAGTACGGCGCGAATGAATAATATCCGGTCCTTCGATGAAAATTCGGGCGTGCTGGTGATTGACGCTGGTGTGATTCTCGAAGTGGCCGATAAATATCTCGCGGAACGGAATCATCTTTTCCCCCTTGACTTGGGGGCGAAGGGGTCGTGTCATATCGGAGGGAATGTCGCTACTAATGCTGGAGGTCTGCGATTGCTACGTTATGGAAGTTTACATGGCAATGTGCTGGGCATAGAGGCTGTTCTTCCAGATGGGACAATTATCGATGACCTGTCGACGCTACGGAAAAATAATACGGGTTATGATCTAAAGCACCTTTTCATTGGTGGGGAGGGGACCATCGGCATGATCACTGGTGTTTCTATTATCTGTCCACAACGGCCTAAGGCTATTAATGTGGCTTTTTTCGGCATTGAGAGCTATGAACAGGCCCTAAAAGCTTTTTTGGAAGCCAAGGGCCATCTGTCAGAAATCCTGTCTGCCTTCGAATTGATGGATGGGCGCAGCCAGGACATGGTGCACAAGGTGACCGGATTGAAGAAGCCGCTGGACGGTTCATATCCATTCTATTGCCTTGTGGAAACGAGCGGTTCGAATGGGGAGCACGACAACGAGAAACTTGAGGTTTTTTTGGAACATGTCATGGGCGAATCTATCGTGGCAGATGGCGTGCTCGCTCAGGACGAGACACAAGCGCAGACGCTATGGCGATGGCGGGAAGGTATCACAGAAGCGTTGAGCCACCTGGGTGGGACGTATAAATATGATGTCTCCATACCGCTAGCGGAACTCTATCAACTCGTCGATGACACGAGAGACCGATTGACCGAGGCTGGACTCGTCGGAGATGACGAAAGCTACCCAGTCCGCGAAGTACTTGGATACGGACATATGGGTGATTCAAACCTGCATCTCAACGTCGCGGTCAGGCAGTATAGCAAGGACGTCGAGAAGATGATTGAGCCGTGGGTATACGAGTGGATTGCCAAACGGAAGGGGAGTATCAGTGCGGAGCATGGTCTGGGCATTGCAAAGAAGGAATTCATCGGCTACAGCAAAAGCGAGACGATGATGAAGCTGATGGCTCAGCTGAAGAAACTTTACGACCCTGTAAGTGTTATGTTTCTTTAATTTCCATTATTCTCGCTGCTTAATTCTTCTCCCATTCTAACAATCTGGCCATTGTTCAGAACGGCATCATGAATCCATACAAGTACATGTAACCCGTTGATTGAATTCCACAACGATTTCCGAATTCACTATGTCTAGTTAAGGGATAGATATCCTGGAGATGCCGGATTGCTACAACTTTATACCAGCCTCATCACAAAAGGCATGTTGGGGAGTTGGTCTCCAGGACCACGGGACAGAGGGCAGGCGGAGATCTCAAAGTCTTGAATTATTGTTAATAAATTTCAATAGGTTTTGGTTTTTATTTGCTGAATATCTGTTCTTTAAATATTTTCCTTGTGTACATTTACTCCATTTAGATGATCGTTTTAGTAACTTAATAATCTGTACTGGAGAAAATGTTTGAATTCACGTGATCAGCGCGGTAAAATGCTCGGCCCGATATCAAAACCTGAACCTTAAATAAGGCCCGGGTTACATATCCCAAACGGGACAAGCGTCGGGTGTTGCCATAGACAACCGATGTTTATCCGAAGGAACAACCTGAACAACTTCCCCACTCCAATTTCTCGAGCGCTGGTGGAATATGGTTGAAACCCGCGCGATTTGGATACTCTAGTTAGTTTCAAGCTTCAACAATATATCTAATGTTTTATTATTAATCCCCCAGATGTCTTTGCCCACTCAGAGCACCCTTTGTTGACCGAATTGCGGGCCCTCTCTGCCAGCGTTAGACCGCAGATTACAGTGGGAGCCCAGTTGCCGTCCCGTAAGTCATTCGAAAACAACTGTGAGCCAGCTTGCAAACGAAAAGAGGGAGAGAGAGCTCCGTCCACGGCTTCAAGGGTGTTTTAGCGCTCCCGAGTGCAAACCGTGAGATATGGCCGATGAAGGAGCTTTGGCCAATGGCTATCAGATGCTCGAGGAGCTTGGGAGTGAGTTGAGTTAGAATACAACCAATTGATGTGTTTTAGAACCCTAATGTTTCGTTCTGTTTCTCTCCAGGTGGAAGTTTTGGAACGGTATACAAGGCCATCGAAAAGGACACTGGAGAAATTGTGGCGATAAAGCATGTATGATGCCCTGTGGAGTTGACAACATGCTGAATCTAATATCTGATGGATGGTTTCTAATGCACTTTTATTTGGATCTTAGATTGATCTCGAATCTAGCGAAGATGATATCCAAGAAATTCAACAGGAGATTGCGGTGCTGGCAACTTGTGCAAGCCCTTACGTGACGCAGTACAGGACAAGCTTTCTAAAGGGCTACAAACTATGGATCGTGATGGAGTATTTGGGCGGTGGATCTTGTTTGGACCTGGTAATATGCGCCCTGCGATTTCGTGACAAGGATTTTACGAGAGATTAACAATTGCACCACAGCTTAAACCTGGAGTGTTTAATGAAGCCCATATCGCAATTATCTGCCATCAACTGTTACTGGGCCTGGATTACCTACACCAAGAGGGGAAAATACATCGGGATGTCAAAGCTGCCAATGTCCTTCTCTCACAATCTGGAAAGGTTAAACTGGCAGATTTTGGTGTTGCAGCCCAACTCACGAACATTAAATCGCAGCGCAATACCTTTGTCGGTACACCATTTTGGATGGCGCCAGAAGTTATCCAACAGGCGGGATACGATTTCAAAGCAGATATCTGGTCATTGGGTATTACCGCCATGGAAATGGCCAATGGGGAGCCACCAAACGCTAGCACGCACCCAATGAAGGTCCTTTTCTTAATTCCGAAAGCGCCCGCTCCAAGGCTGGAGGGCAGCAACTACAGCCAAAATTTCAAGGATTTCATTGCTCAGTGTCTTATAAAGGACCCAGATCGGCGAGCAACGGCTAAAGAACTGTTACGACACAAGTTTATCCGGAATGCTGGTAAAACTGAGGCATTGCAGGAGCTAATTCAACGCAGGCAAGAGTGGGAGGCAAGTAAAGGCCTATCAGATAATGTAAAATATTATGAGGAATCTATGTACGGGCTTTATCTGGACCTTGAAACTTTTGAGAGATAATTTGCTAACTGCGATATAGGGCGACAATTGATCACAAGGAAGATGAAGATGGGTGGGTATTCGATACATTGAAACCTGGCACCGTGGCCATTTCGAACAATACACAAAAAAGAATGAAAATATCCGGACCACCAATAGAAGAGGTCCATTCGGAGGAGGAACCCTCAGAGATGCTAAAAAGGATGGAACTTACAGACGTGTCAAACCTGCCGAGTTCTAATAAGCCGGTGGCCAATTCCACCGTAAGGCGTTCCGCACCATCGGCAGAACGATCTCCGTCCGTGAAACGATCGAATACCAGTCGGAAATCAAATGGGGTAAAACAACCACTTGGGTTAAACCTCAGTTTTGGAAATAGCCCGTCAACGGTTAGACAATTCCGTCGCGTATCCGACAAACAGATAGATTTGCCGAACGAGTCCACGGGGTATCCTCCTGGAATGGACGAGAACTGCGCACCTAAGACGTTATTTACAGAAGCAAACAGCAAAGAGGCTATACTTGGCCGGAGAGTATATAATAAATCTATTGGGCTTTCCTGCCAGGAGGTGCTTTCGACGACGTGGGATCAGGAAAAGCGAGAGGCCATATCTCGACTCGCAGAAGCTTGGAGCGACCTGGAAATGATTGACCCAGAGGGGCTTTACCAGATTATGAAGTCGACTTGCGATAAATTGCAAGCGTGAGTTATATTATATGTCCGCCTCAACTCGCCCTCTTACTAACCCATCATTTCTGTCCTTTTTCCTTCAGCGACCCCAAACTTTCCACTATGTTCCCCAAACAGACTGCTGCGGAGCCTCCATCAAAACCAAAGCTCGTTCTTGCCCAGAACAACCCACATCTCAAGAGCCATCGGCGGCGACAATCCGAGCAGATCTATTCCGACGATCATTGGCAAGGAGCAGGCCTAAATCTACCAGGACAGCAAGTTCTTGGAATGGAACATACCAAGCAACTTGCGGATGTCCTTTATGATCGATGGACAGCAGGACTTCGCAACCGATGGCGAGCTATATAATGTTCATTTGTGTATTATGTGTACAGGTTTGGTTTATTTATCTTTTTGATGTAATTGGTTTTTCCCACCCCCACTGTTCCCTCCTGCATACCAGTTGCCAGAAGATAGAGGGTCTGTAATTTGGTAGACGGTATTGCTTTGGTGAGTGTATTATGCCTTCTTTTCTATTTAATCTACTTTTGCCTTTTTCCCTTTCATTTCTCGCTTTTGTACTACTGGCCCTTTTTTTTTTTTCCTTGAAAAGAAAAGGCGAAGTTTCGGGCGCCAAACTTGCCGTTGTTCATACGACATTTCATCAGTTCATATTTGCTCTTCTTCCATTTTTCATTCCAGTCATACTGCAAGCAGGTTGAAAGCCCAACGCATGGAACCGGCGAATGGGCGCTCGTGCGTATTATTTCTCCTTCTCCGTCTCTTCTTGCATCATGAAACCTTGGCTAGTCCCGCCTATTGCAATGCATCGGCCGGAATATTGTTAGTGCAGGTACAACCAACGTGATTTTCAAGGATTTGATTTAGCCAACTACTTGCTACCCATGATGATATTCGGCAATATCCATCTCTCAGCCCTCCCTCTTCCCAGCATGTATTATGATTAGTAAATCAGCGTATAAAATAACGAATTATCATAGTAAGAAGATATGTTTAATAGTGTCTTAGCTACTGCAATCACATATTCTCATTTATATATTAGTTAGATGCGGTAAGATGGAGAAGAAGA
>JAFEJD010001097.1:8253-31134 GCA_018296065.1 Blastomyces percursus | reverse complement strand
CTTCGCCCCCTTTTCAATTTTTTACCCCCCCAATGTGGTAAATGTTACGGTGAAAGGACTGTTAAGCCGCTTGGTTCTACGCGCGTTCATCCTTTCAGTGCGCCGGAGTCTCCTTGTTTCCTTTCTCTCCTTTTCCGAGATCTTCCCTGTCATTTGCACTCACGGGATTCCCATATCCTTTTTTTCCCAGCCAAATATCAATTACTACCACACCACCGGTTTTTGTGCCCGAGGACCAGCTCACCTTCAGTTTCCTGTCTATGGATTAGATACCACTTATTTCGCCCTTATTCCGAGTTCTTTTCAGGTTCGTGGGCCGCACATGCGAGCGTATTTCTTTTCTGAATTTTCCTGTTATTTCTTTGCCCCCGTTAGTCTCCCTGTTGTTCACCTTTTTGCACTCATTTCTTCCGGCAATTCCCCTGGCAGTTAATCGCCTAGGTGAAATTTATGACACGCAGGATAACTAATATCAGTGAACCGGATTTGTTTCTGTTGATTGTATGCATCGATCTTTAGATTTACTAGTATTCCTTCGCTCTTAGGCTGATAGGGCGGTGAGTGGATTTTGAGCCTGAATGCCCGATGATACTTGATGATTTGATATCCCATGCTTGCGAATAAGATGGTACGTAAATAGCTAGTTAATCTTCATTTGATTATTTAGTTTAAATCTTGTGGTTTGTTGCAACTGCCGTTTTTCCCCCGCGGGAATTTGTGTAAAAAGGGGCAAAAAGCCAGTCGGCAGTCAGGGGTTTCTTTTTCTGCGTTTTGGCTTCAAGCGGCGAGGGTTTGATTCCGAGCCAGACCACCTTGTTTCCTCCAGAATTTTATGCTCCTGCCCGAGAGAAGAAGAACAGAAAATAGAGTATCAGGTGCGAAAACGGCCTCAGTAGGACGAGAGTGGGTTAAATGGGTCGCAATTTCATGCCGAATCCTTGTTTGATTATGATTTCTCGAGCTCTACAGCGTGCTAACTAGTAACTACAGAATCCCGGTTTCGCTTTGCCAACTCGCCCACCGAACACAAGAAGATCAATATCCGACAGTTGAATGGCATGTTATGGTGGCGGGATATCCCATAGCCGACCTCTCCGCCATCGTATAAAGGCTAAGGAGAATTACGAACGATCTCTTCTTCCGAGTTGGACCCTGTCACATCTGACATCATATCGGACCACAGGATACGCCGGGTGATGTTTATATAGGAACTCCAAAAATAGTTATTCATTGGTGCTTTGACTGTTTGGCTGTCTGAATTGAGGGCATTAACCCTTGTTTAGCTATGTTCTTGTGCCATGGCCTATCATACAAATTCTTGCAAATTCTTGAGGGGGTATGTTTTTGTGAGGTACTTTTCCTCATTGTTAAAGCCGGGGGGAAGGAGAAAATTAGGGTTTAAAGATTCCTTTTCCTATGTATTCATAACCTTCTTCCCCGGATCCTTGGACGACATTCCTGACACTGACAAAACCAGGTTCCTGTTTAAACATGAAAGCTTGGAGTTAACACCTCCAATAAAGGGCGGGAACTCGCCCTTTAATTCGCGTGCCGTGGTTTATATTCTGTCGGTATAAAAGAGTAATGATTTAGTTCCAGGAGCGTCATTCTTTTATCTTTTTTTGTTAGAGAATCGTTTGTATATATTCTCCCCCCTTCTCCTACTTTCAAATTTATTTTGTTTTTCTGCTTGCACAGTTACTTGATTTAAAAGCAAGCTGCTGCTATATTTACATAATACCCATCCATCATGAGACCACCGAAGGCCATCGTCTCTGTTCCCTTAGAGCGGAAGGATGGCTTAGCTCTCGAAGAGCTGTCTGACAACATTGATGCTGTCAATGCGCTCAATGCCAGCTTCAAGACAGAAAAGGGATTATACGATGAGTCCGAATTTGACAAAGAAAAAGACAAATCCCGCTTCCGTCAATATGAACTCGCCTGTGAAAAAGTGAAGCAGTTCTACCTCGAGCAGCATGAGAAGCAGACGGTTGCCTACAACCTCAAGGCCCGCAATGACTTCCATGCGAAGACCCGCGCTCACATGGGCATATGGGATGCCATCGAAAAACTCAACACCCTCATTGATGACTCTGACCCTGACACCTCCCTCACACAGATCGAGCACCTTCTCCAGGCCGCTGAGGCCATCCGCCGCGATGGCAAGCCACGCTGGATGCAGCTGACCGGCCTCATCCATGACCTTGGCAAGCTGCTCTATTTCTTCGGCGCACAGGGCCAGTGGGATGTAGTCGGCGACACGTTCCCCGTCGGCTGCGCCTTTGATGATCGCATCATATACACGTCCAAATCCTTCGAGAAGAACCCAGATTACGGTCATGAAATCTACGGCACAAACTATGGTATATACAGCGCCGGTTGCGGGATGGATAATGTCCTGCTGTCCTGGGGCCATGATGAGTATCTATACAACGTTGTCAAGGACCAGTCGCTGCTCCCGCCTGAGGCGCTGGCGATTATCCGGTACCATTCCTTTTATGCCTGGCATACCTCGGGCGCGTATACGGAGCTCATGGATGAGCATGATAAGGATATGCTTGAGGCTGTGAGGGCGTTTAATCCGTATGATCTGTATAGCAAGAATAATGATATTCCGAACGCAGAGGAATTGAAGGTAAGTCGCAGCAGCTATAACCCGTTTTCGATTTTGGAGGGCCGTTGGGCCGGGGGATTTAATTTGTATTGTTCTAATCTGGGCGATAGCTATATTATCTCGACCTCATTGACGAGTTCTTCCCCCAGAAGATTATCAGGTGGTAGGGCTAGTTTCCACTCGGTAGCTTTCCATTTCTCCTTCTGTTGTACGGTTCCGGAAAGGTCCCTTTTTAATTTTGTATGAGAATACTTAACGCTGTTTCCATACTCCACAACTGAATTCGCATATTGAATATGACCAGTTTTCCTGCAGTGCTGGGAGGACACCGGGGCGTTTATGGCCCCCATTGTTTGGTATCCCATTGATATTAGGTAGGCAATCTGTGGGATACACGCACTCTGGTCCGCGCTCCGATGTTTACACGCTATCGTTTGAGATATCTGGGAGGTATCGAGCGTTAGTGCATGGTTAACTTTGTGTTACTTGTATATCTTGGTCTGGGCCATATCTAGTTAGCTAACAGGCAAAATATTTCGTCATCTGATCGATAAGATCAAAATTTGCCCCCTTCGCACCTATCCTGGTCTTTTATGAGGGGCGCTGGGTTATTGCTGTCGGATTATTTTGGCAATTAGGACAACAAAAATACTTATATACGAGATTTCATATATAGGACAGATATGGGCGTAAAACAAAAACATTGCTAATTCACATGATTGAAGGCTGATCTGATTCGGTTAAACTTTAACTAATATGATAGTTATACGATAGTTAACTAGATTTATGAGTTTAAATACCGTGGATTCATTGAATTATAACAGGCTTGAAAGTGCCACACGCTGTTTTCAGCTGGCTTTTGCAACGTCTTTGCTCTAGAAAGAGGAAAACAAAATACAACCTTCATACGAGAGGAGGACAGGGCAAAATCATAAAATGACGGGCTGTGTTCATCGACTCTCAAAAATGCCCAACAATAGAAAACTCAAAAAGCACCAGCTGACAGAACTGCTCGACATAATTTGGCCCACCAGTCTGGGAACTCCAGAGCCACCCTAGAAGGACCTTTTTGGCCTCCGTTTCTTTCATGAAGAGTAACGACAAACAAGGAAATAAAGGGCAGCAATCCATGAACATTTTCAACGGTCACTGGCCAATGGTCCTCATCCTGAATGCTAGAATCTTTGGAATTTCGGTGACATACCGCAAAGATCTTGGATCAAGCTTCCGGCTGGCGTTGTATTCTGCATCGAAATTCGGTTCCTCAAGTGCATCGAGGACTAATCCAGCACGGAGAAAAGGGGATAAAATTTCGTGCATGGGGCGGTGGAAAGTGTACTTTTTCAGGCATTTCGCCGGGTTTTGCCCGTGGTTAGCAAAGACACAAATGAGAGAAGTATATCCTTATCAGTGACGTGATAACTGGTTTTCACTTTGTAAAAGTCCATAATAATACAACATGAAATATGTACCTGATAAGAAGGTTGGCCCTTGAGCGCTTCTGCTTTGATGGGCTCCGGGGGATGGAGATATCTGGTTATCTTAAGGCTGACATGCTCCTCCTCCCGTCCTGTTTCCCGGCTATCCGCGTACTCGATCACACGCGTGGATCCCGCCGTTATGAATGGATGGAGGAGCGTCGTAACAAACCTAGCAGCTTGAGTCACACACATGACACGCAGAGAGAAAAAGAAAATTGTGGTGGAACAGCGCTCCACACCTCCCCATAACACCCCCAACCTTTTCACCCCTGCTCATAAGATCTCCAGCTTCCCGAGAAAAGAAACAGGCTGCACCTACCGTCCAGTGTTTTGTTTCAGTAACTTTGGTAGGGCAGCTGCTAATGGTTCAAGGGTGGGGATATCCATGATGGCCATATTCATTATGACGATATCGAATGGGCCCTCCTATCCATGTAGAAGACAAAAGCAACATTTCTGTCAGTTCACTGTCACCAGTCCAATTGAAAAGGGAAACAGCTGTTGGGATGGAAATAGTAGGGCAAATATCAGAAAAGAACAAGTCCTACTTCCGCGATCTCCTTCGCTATGAATTTCTCAAAGTCTTCTGTGCTTGTTGCATCCAGAACCTGGTAAGATATTGAGTTGATATTTTCTCCATTAGTACACATGCCTCTGCGTCTCGCATGATCGACCATGGTCTTGCTGCCGTCTGTCGCAATAACGCAAGCACCCTCGGAGGCCAGCCAGCGCGCGACAAGCCCGTTTCCCGTCGCAAGGTCCAACGCCCTGTCGCCAGGTTTCACGGCTACCATGCGCTCGAGAGCAGGGAGTTCCACGACTTTGTAATAGTCGTTGCCTTCATTGCCCATTTCCCGGTCCCAGAAGCTGGCATTGTGGTCCCACGCTGCGAGCGCTTCTGCATTGATTGGGTTCGTCATGCTGAGTAGACAGTTCACGGGCTTAAAGATTCCAGATGCTGCGAAAGTCAGAGAGGTGCAGGCCTTGTTTTTGTAGTCTTATGTTCACCCGCTCTGGATAGGACATAACGGAGTAAACTTGAGGCCTTCCTCTGGGATTTATCAGTGATAGTCGATGCTACATCATGCAGCAGTATCAGGCTTTGTGAGTCAGCCCGGAAAAATTTCACTAGTTAACTAGTTAGTTAGCTGCAGCGCCGTCCAACGCTCGGGGCTAGTTGCCAGTAACGTGAGTCCGCTGCGCGGCAATTGATGGAGAGCAGCCGAAAAAAATTCCTGTTCAAACCCCACCTTTTATTAATTCCGCCTATTTTTCGATGTGTTAAGGACTTGCGCTGTTTGCTGAAGCACATTACGCAGGCATGACCCGGTGTTTTCGTTAGTGCCACCCCTAATATTTTATTTAGTGGCATTCTAACGTTCATTCTGGGGGTAAACTGGCATTCTCGCGTGAGCGCGTTTTTCATTCATTATGCGCGTACGCAGTATGAAACTATTAATATCTACAGTTCGTAGTATAGCCACCACCTGCCTGTNNAGCTGGCATCTCTGCTATAAGTTGCTGCAATTACTCTTTTGTTATAGCATCCCAAGCAGTTCTAATCACCTGTCGAAGTGTGGAATAAGAATAATGATGAGAAGCTTGCTTTCTACTGCGTATATGATAGGATAGTAAGAGACGCGGCACCTCAGAATGAACGTTAGAACGCCACTAAATATTAGGGGTGGCACTAACGAAAACACCTTACAAGTTAAGTGGTTCGCGATCGCTGATACCACGTGATTAACTAGTTAGCTGCCGGAGTGGGTTACATAATCCATAGATGTTGAAGCAAGCCGCACTCTTCTTCCAGGCCTGTATAATTTGCACGATTCAATCCACGCAGAGGTAACGAAGTATAAGGGCATTGAGCAATATTCCCTATGACAAATGATGGAGAGTTGCAGCGCACGCCTCGCGAGCGGCAGGGGGCCAAAGCTTGTACAAACTGCCACAATAAAAAGGTATGGCCCTGTCGAGCAATGTATTGATCTAATTGTAGTTAAATGATTTATCTAGATTCGTTGTGATTTACCGACTGCCAATGGAGCATGTTCGAATTGTCAGAGCCTAAACCAGGAATGCAAGTGGGTATATCCAAATAGTTATTTCTTCTACGAGCTGCTGATAGTGTAGACCACATATTCGAAAGAGGCGGCGAAGAGTGGACTCTTCGGAGCGTCGTCGTGTTGCACCCCATAGAGCTCCTGTGGCGTCGTTGCCCTCTATATATCCAGCCAAATCACCAGTTCAAACAATAGAAACTCCATTAGTTGATTCTCCAAATTCTTCTACAAAGCCAGCCAAGCCAATGGAATCACGGGCAGCCAGCTATGCAAGCCCGCCGACGAGCTATCTCGGTAGAAGCGAGTATATCTCTAGCATCGTGCCCATTGACGAGGAGGATGCGCGGAAATACCATGTCGAACATGACTCTGCTGCCCCTTCTGAAGCTTATCAGAAGTTCCTCCATGAACTTCGGGCTTTCGATCTTCCACCCCGCTCGGTGCGGGATAGCTTGATTGCAAATTTCCTGGAAAGATGCCACCCCTGGATGCCCATAGTGGACAATATAGCTATAGATCGTGCTGACACCTCGGAGACGTCTACGCTGCTTTTGCAAGCTATATTCGTGGCTGGGAGCAAAGTTTCTACAGCGCCAAACGCTCAATGTCTCGGGGAGGAATTTTATCGCCGTGCCAAGGCTCTGTACTACTCTGATTTCGAAAAGGATCCGTTGGTAGTGATTCAAGCCATATGTCTCTTACAGTGGTGGAATCCCAGTGGAGCGGAACATATCTCACGGGATGCGAGCACGTTTTGGCTTCATATGGGTGTTGCCCTAGCTCATCAGATCGGGCTTCATCGTGACCCGTCACCAAGTCAGCCGAATGCTGGTTTTCGTCGAAGATTATGGTGGACGCTTTTTGTATGGCCTTCATCCATTCTTGCGCTTGTATGTCGTTTTATTCACTAATGTATATTTTAGACCCGAGACTGCATGATATCAGCAAGCCATGGTCGCCCGAGAGCCATTTCGAAAAAGGACTTTGACGTTCGTCCTCCAACGTTCGAAGACTTCCCAAGTGACAAAGAAGATGCACACCTTTTCATGACATATGTTGAAATTTCATCTATACTTGGAGACCTCACGGAGCACTCTTTCCGTGGAACTCTGGGGCGTTCGAGCCGTACGTCTATTGAACACAGACTCTTCCGTTGGATGAGTGAGCTCCCACCACAGTTTCACTTGCATGACCGAAGAACAGGTCGACTCTGTCCATACAATTTCAAAGCACGACAATTGCATATTCCCTATTTCACGGCTCTTTCAATATTATTTCGACCCACTGTTATGGATACTCCTCCCGCTGTTGCTCCGGTTTTGTCCTCTTCATTTGTCGTGGGAATTTATGAAGACTTTCTAGCTCGTGGGGAGATACCCCTTCTTGCGCCCGTATTTATTTTTCATCTGCTTGCCGCTGCCCTTGCCGAAGTAGCATGCCACAACTATCCTTTGCTTTGGGCCAAAACCGAAAAGGAGTTTAACGTTATAAACCAAGCTTTGGACGAATTTTCACACAGATTCCCATCAGCACTTGGTGCCCAGAGGGTTGTCAAAGGCGTGACAGCAGCGGTTCAGAAACAGCAATCTCAGCGACCTTCCTTTGAGCTCTCCGTCTCAGAGAAACAGTTCCAATTTTTCGACTTTTTCGGACCCGATCTTTGCTCGAAATGGGATCTTGTGTATGGCCTTAGATACGATTCCCAGCGGAAGAACGATGTTTATTACGATATGCCGCGCTATGCTCCCACCCCTTCCCGTATGCCAAACGAAACAAACGAGAGAAATTTGAATGCAAATGGTTTTGCTACCGCAGGATCGTTTAACTTACAAGATCAAAAGAATCCATCTACCACCATTGCGCCTTCAACACAACCACTAGCCGGGAATGAATCCGGGTTTATAGCGGGCGAAGATTTACGACCATTGCCGACAGACCCGTCGGGGCTTCCGTTCTCGACTAGCAGTTTAATTGATCCGGTTGGCAACTGGATGTTGAACGATTGGATGACGGATTTGACATATTGGGATTCCATGCCGAATGACCCGTAGCTCCCCACCAGCCGCTGCGACCACAAGGAATATACACATGGAAGGGCTCGTTTTTTGCTATTGACAATAAATTCGCGCCACCTATCTATGCTAGGCCCTTTGCCTTTGAGAGGTTGGTCTATTTAAATTCAGATATTGGGGTTAATGGCCTCCTGGGTTACAGTACTCTCCACCAGATATCGTCCAATGACGAATAAAAGATAATGTAGGATGAGGTGGTAACATATTCCAAGTGAATTTGGTGAGCTCCCCGTCCGCCTTACCCCCCCTCGCCAAACACCCAGCCCCCTAAATTTTTGTCAATTGCCAGCCTTGGTTTTGTTGCATATACTCATAGATATACCTGTAAATTCTCAAAACCTTTCACAAAATTCACCTCTTTCAGATCGGCTACGGCTTTTCGCACCTTGTTCGCCAGTCCGTAACCCGGCTGTCGACTTTTATCTCAACACCAACGCGACAAGAAGCTGGGTCCAATTTTATTTCTCTCCCTCGTAACCGTGCATTTATTGCCGCCAGATGATCCAAATAGAGCCACTAAGCCGAAGTACAGAGTGTTCTGATCAGAGGGATCCTTGGTATCCTGGCATCACGCAAAGAAGCGAATTTCAGTTGTCGCAGATCCCATCCGGCGCAATAAGGACCATGCATGCCCAGTTCCGTTCATTTTGCGTGTGGTAAGACAAGGTGCTATAGGTTAGGGGGAATTCTGTTAAATACCATTTTTCAGTTTCCTAGGGCTGCTTTTCTCTCTTCGCATCGGAGCGAAATGTATATTGATAATAGGTTCAGCCCCTTGGTTTGCCATTATCTGTGCTGCTTTTTCTACAAGAAGGGACCCGCCGTCTTTTGCATAGGCAGATTTCCAAGATGTCTGAAACACCTTAAAATATGGTAGAATATATCATGGATAAGGCCTGGGTAGAAAAATACATCATACCAACCTTGCATGACGCGGACATGGGAGGCAAAGGGATTGGGAAAGATGCGTGCGGCGAGTTTGGTCGTCGATCCAAGTCAGCCCTGACTGACCACCAATTCATTTCACAATATCTCTATCTTATGGTTGATTTACTGCTCTGTAGAGAATAGATATCCAAATAGTGCTCAAGCCTTGACATTGAGCCAATAGAGAATTCTTTCATTCATATACACACACCACGAGCTTTCCGCCTTGCTGCTAGATGAGAATCACATTTAATAGAATGACCAGAATAATTATAGCGAGGATTTTGTCTCGTTTCGAAATCTATTATATTGAAGCCCAGCATGTAGTCAATGTGTGAACTTCCTTGGCGGAGAGCGGAGCGGAATTCCGCCAGTCAATCTATCAGGGTTGCCAGGAGGTCAATGCCAAGGTCTGAGGGGCAAACAATATCCGCTTATCCCTCTCGTCGGCCGTAGCAATTGCAAATTTGATGTCATCTTGCGCTTACCTGTCAATATAAGTACTTCTGCCATGAAAACAATTGCTATCTCAATAATTGTGTAGCTTACATGCATCCCTTTTACATGCTTCCGATGCGTCATGTGTCTGGTGGTGCGTAGGGAAATATATATTGATCTGAGGATTAACTGGATCCGTAGCATTAATGTCAAGTTATATTGTTCCATTTTCTTGTTTATTCTAAGTTTCCAGTTTTTGTTTGTGAACTGTTGGGGTGGAATAAACATTTAGTATTTCGCGCCAAGACTTTCCCTGTTCAGCCGAGGTTATTTAAGTTCATCACCCTCAGATATTTTGCTTGACAGCTATCTCGGGATTCCTTGGAAGTTCTCACCAGCAACTGTTAACCTCTCCTATCTCTCAAGCACTTTGGAGGTATAGCTGGGGATATGCATCACATATCATCAAAAGCTCCTGGTACATAATAATGGCTTCTCCCGCCGAGTCCACCCCTCCGCCAGGCGCTCCGAAAACTGCCCATCCCATCATCCGCAACGTTCTGCGCATATCCCTATCCGCATCAGAGTACAAATTACTGCATGAGAAGGTCATAACACGACTACCTCCTGCTGTTCAGAATCAAACCTTGGACCCTGCCGCCTTCAGAGAAATAGTTAAATCCCAGAACAAATACAATGAGGCCGCTATCCGCGCATCACTGCGCGTCCTCCTGACTACCGGGGCGGGTATGAAACTCTTTGCGTATATATCACAAAAGCTTGTAGACAGAAAGGCTCCAAATGCTGCGTAAGTCTCTTACTATACTCAATTATGAGGAAGCTAGATGAAAGTGAACTAATCCATTGCCAAACACAATAGCAAACCTCCAAAAGTTCCCTTCCGCCATTCTCCCGCATTTCGACTTTCAGCTGCTCTATCCTTAACTCTCCTCTTACACCGTCTTTTGCGCCGATTTTTCCTCCGATTGCGCGCGAACCTGCGGACGGACGATGCACGTCCATTTCGTGAGCGTAACCCTCGAATTACTCGCGCCTTGACGTCGAAATATGCGCCCGCGATTGGTTCTAGCTTGGCGGGTTTTGCCCTGGGTGCTTTCCCGCAGAGCCAACTTCGTCTCACCTTGGCAATTTACATGTCAACCCGGAGCTTGGAATTTTTATTTAATGAGCTAGACGCCCAAAGATGGTTCAAAGACCGGCCGTGGTGGCTTGGGAGCTGGCTGTTGATGCCAGTTTCCTTTGCCCAATTGTTCCATGCATTCGTATTTGATCGGGATGCCGAACCGAAGGTATGTTTCGCGGAGCTAGATATCAACGTCGATACGTTGACTGCAATAAGGCTGACTGTATTTTTCCAGTGGTTCGGTGATTTTATCCTTAAATTTACCCCTGGCCACACCCACCCTCGACCAGGTACCTACCCAGCCGTCCGCTATTGGCCAGACCAATATGAGGCTGTAGACGCGCTAGCTAAAATCTCCGAGTTGAGATGGCCGTGAGTTCCTCCCTACATGACACACCAAATTAAAAGAACCATCATTTACTAACTCACATCCCCATAATAGCGCCTTTACCTCCCCAATCCTCCACCCCTCAAACCCCAAAACCCTCCCAGGCTCGCTCCAATCCATATCCGTCATAACCTCCCCCGCACATCCCTCCATTTCTTCTCTCTCCTGTGCCCTCCTTCACCCCAAATCTCCCTCCTGCGTGACCGCCTCTCTCCACCAATACCTTCTCTCAATCCCCCTCCTCGCCCGCTTCCTCACAAAGGTATACCTAGTTCTGTCCCTCCTAAAATTCAAAGCTTTCCTCACCAGCCCAATCACCGCCATAAACGGCCTCTGCACCAAAATTCTCTCCAGAACCGCCATCATTTCCACCTCCCTGGGAGCTGCCTGGGGCAGTGTGTGTCTATTCAACTCCTTCCTGCCCCGCTCATTGCTGCCCACGCAGCGCTTTTACCTCAGTGGGGCACTAGGTGGTTTACCATTTGCCTTGGCAGGCCAGGGTAATCGGTCACTGTTCCTCTATTTCTTCCGTGTAGCGGTTGACTCTGCCTGGAAGGTTGGGAAGAAGCGCGGGGTATGGCGCGGCTGGAAGGGAGGGGATCTATTCGTATTTGTTGGGTCGTGGGCGCTTATTGGGGCGTTGTTGGAGAAGAACCCCAGTGCGGTTGATGGGGCGGGTTTGAGGAAGGTTTTTGCATGGTTGAGGGGAGACGGGTCTGTGGACCTTGTTGAAACCGCCGGTGCGAAGAAGGTGAAGAAGGCCGCTGCTGCTGCTTCGGAGTAAATTGCGCGTATGATAGAGAATGCGGGTTTTGTTATATTATTGCATACTGCGTGACTGTTGTCTGCCAGTTTATGTTTCCTAATTTTCCTCGCCTCTCCCTTCCCTTTGACATATTTGTCTTAGCCTTTCTCCATTTTCCCACGTTTTTTGAACCCTGTTTTTTCGATATCTTCTTCCTTTTCTCCCCTTCAAAAACGGATGTTGTTATCTTATTTAGTTCTGCCCTTTTGTAATTGCTAGTATATCCTTAAAATTTGTTTCTGTCAGCGATAAGATGCTTGATTAATTAGAGAGAGCGATCGCTCGCTGGGCGGAAGTTAACTATCTAACTAGTTAACTAGTTAACTAGTTAACTAGTTAGTTAACTAACCAATAACTTACATAGTTATCTTAAACCGTCTGTTTTCCACGTTTCCCATTGCTTCGCTGCAATGATCCTGGAAGAGAAACAGCATATACCAACGCTTCCTAATGCAAGCCCATTATTGTACTGTGCCGTTCCCTTTGGGCATATAATGGATTAGTAGCCTCTGAGCTTGATATAGCCAGGATTTGCGGGCCAAAATATGCCGAACTCCTATAAAATTTACGGGATTTTCATATGTTGCTGTATGGTCGCTGGATCACGTCATGATGGGGCTACCTATCAAACACTCCGCACCAGAAAATATTCAAACGTATCCCGTCCTCGCCCATCGGCCTATGGAATCGGAAAAGGGGGTATCATTACCGAGCTAAGTACAGTCAACCATCGAACTCGAGTTAATAAAATGGAAAATTGAAACAAATAGGTGATAGATCGCACACAAATCTATGATAAAAAAGCAGATAAAAATGTGCACGAACGTAAGCCGCATTAGAGCAAAAAATCAGAATATAAAACAGAAGTAAAAAGAAATTTCCAACCCGATATTACACATGCATCGTACTCACATATCTTGTATTCTGATCCATAGAGAAAAGAAAAGCAAAGAAAAAAAAATAAAATATCACATCACCAAAAGCTACACCACCCAATGTAATGCTGACAGAGATTCTCCACACTTGTAGCTTGGACTAGCAATTTGTCTACCTGGTCTGAAACGTTTAACTCTTCTGTTGACTTGAAATCGCGTCCTGTAAGCTTCTCCTTGACTCGTGAAAGGACCTGAAGAGCTCGTGCGTTCTGCACTTCCCGTGCTTCATTGGGTACACCCTGTTGCGCGTCAAGTATGCCGCCTTCAAGAATCGATGGGCGTCGACGGGAGAAATTGTTAGGTTGCACGGAATGGTCTACGTTTATTTCGTCAACAATGGATTGCCGGCGGTCCGTGGGGAAAGATGGTCGGGCGGGTGATTCTCGAACGCCTAGACGCCAGTTGATGAGGGGATCGTGAATGAACTAGAAATGCGCGTTAGCGAATTGAACATTGCTTGATAACTAAAAGTTGACTTCTTGCTACTTACCGCTTCCAATACGGCCATCAACGACTCCTTATTCTCTCGGATAACCCGCATTACAGCCTCGCAAGTGATGTGATAACTGCCCTCGATGTTGCTAACCTCCATAGCAAACGTGAGCATTCGGGTAAGACGGAACGGAACGCGCTCAGGGTATTTTTCGCGATGCATCGCGATTTCGAAGCAGTCGCCGAAATCAATATGGACAATCTTGCCGGTAATGCGATCAAGAAGAAGATTCGACGGGTGACGGTCACCTAGGCCGAGAATGTATCCAACCATGGACATAACACCCAGTGACCTAGTGTAGTTCGTTCGTCTCTCCAGCCAAGATTCAGAGCTCTTGCTCTTGAGCCAAAGGACACGGTATAGGTCTTTCCCGGTAGTGTTATCCATGGCATACCCAAATACCTCAACCTTTTGCATAAGCGTCAAGTTGTCATAGTCTGGAGCCATCTGGAGCATAATGCGATGCTCGATATTAACTAGAATCCGTCGGCTCTCACGGTATTCTTTGATTAGAGCATGTAGTGTGTCTGTATTGCAAACCCAGCCAATTAACCCAGAGTTCTGCGATAGTGGAATGGCAGGGAAGCGTTGGATTGTGAGATGGCGTTTGAAACTTTCACTATCATGATCAAGGAGGGTATTTACGAGTCCGAAAAGTTGCATTACACGCTCATCTTGCCGGATATCCTCGTGACCTTTGAGGACGTACATATATGAATTTCCGTCGCTACCTTTCAGCGTCATTTTGCGGGGTCGTTTCTTGGTCTGCATCACAGTCGATACTGGATCGAAGCTCATAATTCTGATCACAGGTTTACCGCTCTGATATGTACCAGGAACTGCCAAGTCGAGATCAATGGCGTCTTTAAGTTTAGGAGATACATATTTCAGGTCTAGCGTCGACAGCTGAGGAAGTTGACGAGCAATCTTCCGGAAGACAGTGTAGTATAGATCCCAGGCTTGGTTGAGATCACCTATAACTCGTGATTCGCGGTAAAGAATGCAAAAGTGCTTGGCTTCTGCAAGGTCACGACCGAATGCTTGAGCAAAAGAGACTTCCCGAAGCGTCTCAGCACCCTTATCAAGCATATCATGCAACGGCGCCAACGTGGCAAACATGCCTTCGACATTGTGATCTCCAAAGTATAATCGAGAAGCTTCCTCCAAACCCTCATGCCAAAGTTCGTGCCACAGGACAGCAACACGAATCAATTCATGACTGACAATCTCTGCTTGTTCAACCAGCCTTGGACTGTGCTGCCTCATACTATCCATAATATGGATAGCCGATTGAGATCGCCTCACAACGTTGGATTTCGTCGCCACGGTCAGAGGATAGACCAGGGCCTGTGGGTGGGCTTTTCCAACTTCAGCAAGCAATCGATGGACAGCTCCCCTCACCCGAGCATTCGGCTGATTGATACGTGCAATAAGTTGAGGGGTGACCTCGAGCCATGTATCGACGCTGACTGAAGAAAATCCTTCAGTTACCACACCGCTAACTTCAGCGTCGCCACCATGGTTAAACCAAAGTGTGAGAAGCCTCAGGGTGTCTTGCAGCGAGCTGGTCGACGAAAGGGAAATAGAGCGGAAAAATCCTCGAATGGCCGGTATGACATGCTCAAGGACAATATGATGGGGAACAAACGTTTCTCGATTCGTTTGGGTACTCAATGCGTTCACAACTTCAAAATTCGTAAGTGCCCAGGCGTGCCAGGCTTTGTAGGAGTCAAGATTGTATTGCGTCGCCGCTGAATACGAGTTCAAGACATCGCGTACACCTTCCGACGTCCAATCTCCCTTTTGTAGTGCCGTTTGCCACTCGCCCTGCTTCAAATAGCTTTTTGCGAGTAGCCGTCGAAATTTACCCACGTCACCAATATGTTGACGTGCGGTGGCCAGATCAGGATGGTCGTTAATGCCATTAACAAGGCTGGGCTTGTCTGAATTGGCATGTTCGCCATGCGCGATGAGAACAGAGCTATACCGTGAAAATTCTTCAGTTAACCCAACGGTGAATTCCCTTAACATTTGAAGTGCCTCTTTTTGGCGCCCAGCAGCCCAGTCATACTTGAGCCGAGCGTATATAACCTCTGGTGGTGTCGGCTGGTCGGATCCCTCACCACTTTCCAAGGAGCTTAGAGAACGGTCTGCCAGACCCATGCGATTAGACTTGCGGCATAGGTTCGCAAACTTGATCCACATGTCCAAATTCTCGCGAGGCGATACGACTAAGGCTCTGACTTTAAGCATACGTTGCCATACCTCAACGTTTTGCTGGCAGCCCAGAAGCCGTTTATTCCATGTTTCTTTCATTGCCTCCTGTTTCTCAGGGTCGTTGGCGTTCTGCTTGTAAGTGATGATTTCTTCAAGTTCTGCAAGCATTTGGACACGAACAACAACATTATAAGCACGGTTATAAGATTCTCCCAGCAATGCCGAAAGTTCCGTATCCAGGCCATTCCGCGCTTTCTCAATGAACATAGCCGCTTCATCAAATTGGTTGCGATGTATAGCAAGAATGGCGCCAAAGAATGAGCGGTCCGGAGTTTGTTCTTTCATCACCCCAATATAGGAATCCATAAGCTCCCACTGGCCACGGCCCCAAGCCGCGCCCGCAGCTAGCGGCGCCATAGCCTTTCGATGCTCATTAGACGCTTGATTCCATTTTTCCTGAGCAAGATCGGAAAGCATTTTCCATTCGCCAAGCGCATGCAAGCACCGCATTTTCCCCATAGTGACATCAAATGAATCCGGATCGATAAGCTCTCGTCGCTTGTACGCAGCTAGCGCTTCTTCCCAACGTTGTAGCTTGACAAACCACGTTTCTTTGAGCTCAACATCCCTATATGCCTGAGCTTTACGAAGGATACCAATAGCAGCGTCTGACTGCTGAAGTTGATTATTGATGCTGATTAACGCTTCCACTGCGCCGGAATTCTGATCTTGTTCGAATTCCAGTTCCTTATAATGAAGAGCTTTAGCAAACGCATGGCATTTTCCGGCATATTTGCCCAGAGTTCGGATGTCGATATGCAGTGCCTTGTCGTCGTGTTCCATGAATTCTGCAAGGTTGAGAAGGATTTGCAGAATTTCGGGAGGAATATTCTGCGATGTAAGTGCCATGTCTATGGAACGAACAAGCTCTTCTTGGTACTGCCCATAAAGTTCCGTCCAGCAAGAGACAAACGCGGCATTGAAAAGATCCTTCGCAAGGGGCTGGTAAATTCCAGCCAAACTAGCACAGGCACGAAGTGCATGTGATGGAGACTCCTTTAGGAGCTCAACACTAAATCTTCGAATCCACTCTTGCCAGTCTTCCCGCGTCGATTTTTGGGACGCGTCCCATGCATTCTTCAAATGTTGTTGATTAACTAGGATTTTCTTTTGGCCTACATCCGCGAACGTAGAATCGTCACCAAGCGTCCCATAGTGTTCGTCGGGGTTCAGATCCTGAGGAAGCGGGTCCCCTTTCTGTAGTTTTGAAACGAGGATTTGGTAATTGTGATGATTTATCTGGTGCGTTTGAATAATTTTGTTCATGAGTTGGATGTAGTTACTGAAATCCTGTCCCAGCTGGAATATAAGTGTGCAGATGCAATCCAGTGCAGCCTGCCGTAGGGTACGATCGTTACCCGCGACCACCCTTGATAGGGGATGTATCATAAGAGAAGCGAAATCAGACACGTTGACCTGGCGTGAGAGCTTTCCCAGGGTCTCAATAGCAGATTTTCGAATTCCCGGAGGTCCTTGGCTTTTGTCAAATAGACGAACAATAGCCGGAACGATCAAGTGCATATACTCCTCCCCACTAGGTCCAAATATCAAAAATGTGTGTAGGATCCTTTCTGATGGTTGTCGTCTTGGCGTAGTATCCTTGTCTAGGGTGTCAAGCATAAGCGGAATCAAGCCAACCAGGTACTTCTTGAATTCTCCTTCCAGAGACTTTGCGATTGCCTCGACAAGAGACAATATTGTTGCTTGGACCTGGTAAGCGCAATCCCAGAATTCACGAATAACCTCAATGATTTCTGGCAAAAAGGCTCGGATGTGTTGTCTAACGATGGTCACTAGGATTGCTAATTGGTTAAAGTAGGACTCAAGACGACTTGTGGGAGTGCTTCGGATGACGGCGAGGAAAGCAGGGATAATCTGCCCTAAAAATGGTACGCATTTCAAACCCAAGGTCTTGAATATGGTGACAATGGCATCGATGACCGCAGAGTGGTATTGGGAGAGAGAACTTTCGTTAAGAATGTTTTGAAGGAGGGTGTTAATCACCACAGTTGGGTAATACTCCTCATTGGACGGTGTGAGACCTTGCATAATAAGGGAAACATCTGATACCACCTGAACTTCATTGACATGATGGATATCAGGTGAAGATTCACTAATTTGCTGGTGTTTATATGGATCCAAAGCGCCGAGAATACCAAGCAATTTTATGGTTTCCTTTCTCAGTGACCCAGTTTGCTCGGTTTTTACAATGTTAATTAGAACAGCAAGGAGGTTTGGATATTCAATATAAGGTTCGATGACATATCCTGCGTTACTCGCAAGTTGGCCCAACGTTCGTAACGCTGCTTCTCGCTTAGACTGAGATGATAAATCTTGAAGCGCTTCCAAGATAATAGGCATAAGCTGAGGTAAATATTGCCTCATATCGTCCCCACCCACTGTCGCAAGTTCGCCAATGGCTTTCAATGTTGTCGACGCGACTCCGGCATTTGGATCAGTTGTTTTTGGAAATAGAGCCGTCACCATGGGGTCAACATAGGATCGAACGAGTTTTGTGGCATTCGCAACAAACAAGCTGATCAGCTGTGCGCTTTCCTCCTTTTGGCGGGACGTGGTAGCAAAACTGAGCCCAGTCAACAAATTCACCAGCAATTTTCGTAACGGCGGGAAAACGTAGGCAGGATTGACGCTGGAAAGACGCCCAATAATACTAATTGCTGCTTCCCGAACAGCAAATACTTCATCGTTCACTGCAAGGAAAAGGCATCGAACATTCTCAGGTTTGGCCAAATGACGGTCGAACTTTCGGTCTAGCGACTCCAGAACGACTCGTCGAATTTCCGGGTCTGGATCTCCCACGCCAACAGAGAGAAGAGTATCTATAACTTCACTGACAACTTGGATGGAGTGGCTACTGGTTTGATTAATGATGGGGTCATGAACGAATAGTTGGCAGCACGTTAACGCAGACGCTTTCCGGATTTCCGGATTGTCATTATTGACGAATGTAATAGCAACATCGCGAACAAATTCGTTCAAAATATGTCCTATGAAAGTCAGACCAAAGTTAAAAGGAATTAAGGGGTATAGTGGTGGCTGGAACTAACCAGAGAAGTCAAAGCTGCCAAGCGTATGTAATGCAAGGGCTATTTCAGTGTCAGTTGGTTCTTGCAGGAAAGTTCCGTAGTCCTTTGCAAACGAAGGCATTGGCGGTGGCCGATTGTCCGGGCATCCAAGAGGCCGAAACGGCGAACCAGACAGGACTATGCTTAACATATCAAGCAATTTTTCTTGTATCGTTGCCTTGATGGGAGGTATATAGTGCGCCATGTCCACCAAAGCCTGGGTGAGAGATTCGCTTAACCCGCACGCGAATATTGGATCCAGTAAGGCTTCCATATATTTGCTAAGGGTTTGTCCAACGGCCAACGATAACATGCTGATGCACTCAAACATTGGACCTTCATTGACCGCTGCGCGGTTGCGACTATAGGCATATTAGCGCAGAGCAAAAACACAGATTAACTAGTTTTCTGGCTTACGCTTTCATTGTTAGACCTTCCCGTATATAAACAATAATCCCATCAAGGAACTGCCCGATAGAGTTGCCCACCGCATTCGCGATTTTTCCAATGGCAATGAAAGCGGCATTTCGTTCCTTATCCCGCTTTAACTGCGCTTGTAAATATATCATAAATCTATGCAGATATACATTGGTGAACTCTAGAGGTGCGTAGGAAGCTAGAATCGGGATGGTAAGGACAATCTGTGTTCGAATCTTCGGATCACGGTGATCTTTGAGCCGTAGGACTATTTCGCAAGCATTTCGATAATGCTCGTTCATGAACATGGCCCCTTTAAGGAGGAGCTCTTTAAGGGTGAGGAGGGAGCCATGAATCCAATCCACATTGCTAGACCTTAAGCCCTGCAAAGCCTCCTCGTAAATCCGGCCAAACCATTGTTGACGGACCTGCACATCTCTAGCCGCTAGTATTTCGAAACATTCGCTCACGGCTTCGGCAGAGGTCTCCCGAATGAGAACCTTTGGATCTCGCAATGCTACCCAAATGAGCTCAAATATCTGTGGGACAAAGCCGTAAAGTAGGGTCGGGGAACCCTTTGAAAGCTCCCGGATGACTAGGACAGCGGCAAACCGCCTACTCTCTTGTCTTTCAGACTGTAACCATTCCAGGGCAGATTGGATTTCGCTTTCCACCAGCTCCGCAGTCAAAGCCCCACCAGGCTTGGCCAGACGACCGAGGGAGCGTGCAGCATATATTAAAACTGCGTTATCATTGCTACGTAGGGCACTTCGTAAGTAGCTTGCGAACCGGGTGGTTTTTTGAGCAGCATCCACGCCATCGAAATCGATCAACCTATCGAGGGCGAGAAGCCCACCAATCTTCTCGATTGAGTCATTTCCGGTAACAACAAGCTGGGCGATACGTTGAGAGACTGCGTTGTAATATTCGATGAATTTATCGGGAGGAAGCTCTAAAGCATGGGGAAAATAAATCGTCAGCAAATCCCTCACCTCAGCTCACAGAGTTTGAGATTTAAAGAGTAAAGACGAGTAATATAACCTCTAGAAACAGCGACGACATTATCATGGAGTTCGTATGATGCGCGAGAGCGGGTGTCTTCGTGCTTGGACTTCAGTTCGTGGAAAATACGCTGGGTCGCGTCCGTCCCCGAAGCTGCCTGCGCCATGATGGGGTATTAATTTCGAAAATAGCATGTGGCATCTGCCTCATGCAAGCAAGCTACACTGGATACTCATCGAGGTATGCTGATATTTCCGCAGAAGTTGATATCTCTTGCAGTGAGTTGTGGTTGACGCTGTTATGGGCAGTATGTAGTGGTGAAGCTCAAATCCCGTGACTGAGGCTACTCCCGGCTCCACGTCTGAATAAGGATACGAACTATTACCTGCTACTTACTGTAGGTCTGGACAGGATTAATTAATCTCTCATATGCAAGGCTACCAAATAAAGTACAGCTTTCGTAGAAGATTATCATATGCCACCCTGCTAGAAGTCGAAGGGCAGAAATTCTAGAAATCTATCCTACAAACATGATCGATAACCAAATAGCGTAAAAGCGTTGGTTAGATCTCCTAGTTCATATTTTATAAAAGTAAAGTAGGCACAGTGCATATATTCCATGATTCACATAGATCTACTTTAAATATGCAAATTGAGAAGGCTATTCAAAGCTCTACAATGGGATTATACTTTAATATATGACTCTGCGTTTATGGTTTACCATGCCTACCGTATGAAAATCCTCACTTCCAATGCTCGCTTTTTCCATGACGGTGGACTGACAACCTTCAACTATCAGAGGGTTGCGAATGTGCTAAGGACAACAATGGCAGCTAGGCTATCTCCTACGGCGAATTTGTTTCGCAAATCTCGACTATTTGCGCTTCCCCCAACCCTCATTCCTCCAACCCAAGCCGCATCCTCGAGCCAAATCGCCGAATCCGATACTGCAACCCTTCCTTATCCTATCCGCGCTGCGATCGTTACCCCAGATTCTTCACTAGCAAGGGGCGATTGGGGTCTCAAACGACCATTGCCAGCGAAATCGACGATACAGAGTTCATCAACACCCGTTGTGCGGATCAATGCGCTAGACACTTTTGAGCACGTCACCGATTTCGAATCCGCTGGAGACCATGTCAAGACCTTAGCGAAATGGCAGGAACTCTCACTGCCAATATCGCTACCTAAGAACAATGGAATTGCGATACGGTTCGGTGGGGGAAACCATGAGAGCGTTTTCGAGACCAAAATAGATAATACGCATGAAACTCCCAACACGCCAGCGCCAGATTCCAAGCGATATCGGTTTGGTGGACCGTGGGTAGCTGGCCTAACAGATATTGAATTCGATCGATACCTATCATCCGTTCGCCGCCGAAAGCCAGAATTTATGCAGAAATTACGACAACTCGTTGCAGAGCGGAAACTGGCTGATGCGAGACGCAAGGCCCGAGAGGGTGGAGAGAATCTCGACGATTTACAGAAGCCTCGAAGCATCAGCGAGAAGGAGTTCCAGGTCGCTCTAAGAACTTTGAGAGCCGACCCTACCGCTTTGGGACCAATAATCTCGAAATTTTTGGACCTCCCTCCGCCTCCCCAGACCCCGAGCCACCTGATCCACCTCAGCAGTTGGAGTGCAGCGCCGTCTGAAGCGTCGTCTGCAGAGTATGGCCGGCGCGGCCCACCTAAGACTCATCCTTCGGCAGGTTTGTCCTATCTACGCACGGGCGCTCAAATTGTTAACCACCCCGTTGTTGGACCGCAAAAACACACCCGCCCTGTTCCGGCACGCATTCTTCGGCCAAAGCGCCGGCACAGAGGAAATGCCTACAAAGCTGTAGTTGGAGTGGGAGGTATTGTCACAGAGGATATCAATGCTCATGCGTTCAGGGAGCACAATGGCCCCGGGGGCATCACTGAATTTGACCCTGATGTTCCTGGAGGTTCCAAGTACTGGGTCCACCCGGTGCGTGCCTCAGTGACATCAGAGGGCAAGATCTCTCTTGCAATCGATAGAGCATCGGACACCGCCAAAGCGCTTCATGGCGGTCTCCCTGAACCAGAGCCACTGCCGGACTATGTACGTGGCACCCAACGAACGTTCGGCGACTTGGTCACGAAACGACCTGTGAATCGGGGCATGGAGGGTGAGGGGACAATTAGTAGCCCACAAGACATACTGAACCTTCTCAAGGAGTCGAAAGAGTCGAAGCCGGATTCCTCGTGAGATAACTTTCTATACTGTATGATACAAGCCAAACGTTGAAAGTTGTTATTTAGGTTTAGCAACATCTGAAACACATTTTCAGCCACCTTCTGTAGATTACTTTTCAATCGGAGTTATTTTCTTTCCCTGTCTCTACGCATTTCGTACATATTATTTAGCATATAAGCTTTGATGGTGATTATGAATCCTTTAGGACGTAAGCGGCTGACTAATCAGAATCACCCCGGTTCGCGCGCCTACCTCTTTTGGGTTTAGGGTCTACGTGACCTCCCGTAGACTGGTCACGTGGTCAGTCACGGAGCATCGTCCTCCGCTGCCAAGCCTCAATATCGCCACATAAGCTACAATCCTATAATGGATTTCCATGCTCTAACAACCCCAACCACAAAACCTCCCTAGGGGTATCAGGCGCGCCAGCGCGGTGGCTAGTCTACCACCTGACGGAGTCTAGTCGTGTATTATAGTACAGATTAACTTCCTGGGGGTTCTGATTGTAGGGGTGCAGA
>JAFEJD010001092.1:0-10233 GCA_018296065.1 Blastomyces percursus | reverse complement strand
GCTGGATCCCTGCCGTTCTTGGGCAGCACCACCAAGGTGGCGTGTGTGTGTGTGTGTGTTTGTATTTTACGCCGGGGACCCGAGCCCGCCAAGGGCGGGCACGTGATCAGAGCCAATCCTGACTATACGGCGGGCAGAGCGGAACTGCCTATCTAAAGCTAGTTATGTACAAAGACGAAGCTTGTGGCCTCGCGAGTGTTATAACAGCTCTCGCGTTAGGCGCTACACAGTCAGGTGACAAAGTCAGGTTCGACCAGACCGTCACATTAAACCCCCCTCAACATCTAGAAGAGCTTGTCCTCAGGCTGGGGAGATCATCGTCAAACCTCTCCTCCGGATCATCATTGTCCAGCCAATATTGTAAGTTCTTCGGGGGTCCTGGTTGACGTGGGTATCGGTCATATACTTCTTCAGCTCAGTTGGTGAATGGCGCAAATTTCTTGCCGGATACCATGTCATATCGATGTCATGGCCAACCCACTTTACCCGATATTGTAACTTTCTATAATGGAAACGAGAGTTAAGAATTTCTTCTACCTCCCATTCGGATTCTCCCTCTATCTCAACTGGTGACTGTGGCTCATTCTTTTGCCCCGGAAGGGGATCCTCCCGAGCCAGACGTAGTTTGTCAGGCGAGAATATTGGGTGTATCCGCATAGACTCCGGGAGCTCCAGCTTGTGACCTGCCTTTTCCAATATTGTCCATGGTCCACTCATCTGATTGTCAAGCTTCTTGCTAGGTCGACCAGTCTCCCAATGCTTTAAGGTTAAAAACATTTTGTCACCCGCTTTGAAATTGACTTCCCGCCGGTGCTTGTCTGCCTGTGTCTTCTGCTTCAGCTGTGCCTTTTCCATGTTTTCTCGAGCAATCTCCCAAACCTTCTCCATCCTGGTGACCAATGCCCTGGCCTCTTCCCGAGTAAGCTTGTCCTTAGGCGTGAATAGCGTATCCTGGGCTGTCCAGTCGAATGAGGTTCTGGCTTCGTACCCAGATTGCACCTGGAAAGGTGACGACCCTGTTGACTCATGTGGTAGAGTTCCAGCAGCAAAGTCCATCATTGGAAGGATCTCAGACCAATCGTCCTGGAAATATCCCACACATGGGCGAAGCCGTTTTGCCAAACTCTGATTTGCAATCTCGGTCTGTCCATCGGTTTCAGGGTGATGGGCTGTTGAAAGCTTCAGTTTTACGCCCAGTATTCGACACAGTTCTCCCCAGACTATAGATATAAACTGAAGTCCCTGGTCTGAGACTATACTGTCTGGGGGGCCATGTACGCGGTAGATATAATCTATGAACAACTTGGCCATCCCCTTAGCATCGGTCTCTTTTGTGCAAGGCAGGGAAAACGTCCTCTTGCTCAATCGATCAACCACCACAAAGACAGAATCATATCCGTGCTTGTCCTTGGGGAGTTGCATGAAATCCATGCTGATATGCTGCCATGGCCGCTGCGGGACAGGCAGTGGTTGAAGCAGCCCAGGTTGTTTGTCCCTTGGTTTCTCCTTCCTTCGGCAGACATGACAGTTGCCTATATATTGGTCAATGTCCCGTGCCATCTTTGGCCAAAAGTATCGTGATGCCAACAGCTTCCTCATCTTGTTTCTGCCTGGATGTGCTGTTGATGGTTGAACATGTGCTTCTCTAATAAGCTCAGTGCGCAGATTGTCCTCGCCCTCCGGTACGACCAGTCGGTCCCTATAGAGGAGAAGATTATTCTGCAGCTTCCAATCATCTTCCCTATCTCTTGCTCTTTGCCGATAACTTTCCAAGCTGGGATCGTTTCGATTGGCTTTTAGCAACTTATCCACGAGGAAAACATCCTCATTTGTATCCATCAGATTGATGTCAACTAGGTCTACCTCCTCCTTCAACTCCCAACAATTCTCTAGTCCAAGAAGGAGGCAGGAAGCAGTGTCATTGTCCGATAATTGTCCTTCACAATGGTTTGCGCTTCAACCATATCCTCAACTCGGGTCAGAGCATCTGCAAGTTCATTCATTATTCCCTCCGGATACATGATCTTGAAGTTATAACGGGATAGCAGTTCGCACCAATTTGCTTGTCGAGATGACAATTTCCTGACAGTCATGAAATCCTCCAGGGCCCGATGGTCAGTTATCACATCGAATCTGTTAGCTAGCCCCTCGAGTTCTGAACGCCACTCCTGCATCGCACGGATTATTGCCAATATCTCTTTGTCATATATAGCGTAGCTGCACTCGGCAGGAAGCATAGCTTCAGAGAAGAAGGCAACTGGATGCCAGTCACCTTTCTCATTCTACTATGAGAGTACTCCAGCAACTACTCCGTCAGAAGCGTCAGTTTCCACGCGGGTCGGTCTATCTGGATTAAAATGTCAGATGACAATAACCGCTTCTTTAGCTCCTTGAAAGCATCTCTGATCGAAGTTAAATTGCTGATCCTTCCGTGTAAGTCTTGTCAATGGTCTCGCTATCCTCGAATAATTCCGTATAAACCGTCGGTAAAAATTACAGAACCCCAGGAAGGACTGTATCCCTTTAGCAGTGTTCGGTTCTCTCCAGTCTCGAATAATTGCAGTCTTCTCTGGGTCTACCGAGATGCCTTCTGTGCTAATAATGAAGCCAGGGTACTTGGTTTTTGTGACCCCAAACTCTCACTTCTTGATGTCGGCCTGTAGACCATTAGCCCGTAGAATGTCCAAGATTCTTTTCACATGAATCTCGTGTTCTACTTTGCTATTGGAATAAATCAAGATATCGTCCAAGTACGCGCTGACAAAAGCATCCAGGTACTCGAATAAAAGTCCACTGATCCATCTTTGAAATGTGGCCGGACCGTTTGTCAACCCAAAGGGCACACCATTATATTTGAAGGATCCATAACGGGTACGGAAGGTGGTCTGGTCTGTGTCCTCTTCACGGATCCTGATTCGGTGAAAAACTTGACGTATATCCAGTTTCGTGGATATCTTTGCACGGCCAATCTGCTCCAGCGTTTCATCAATCAATGGCAGAGGGTATTGGTCCTTTCGTGTGTGGGCATTCAGATGTCGGTAGTCCACACAGAACCTCAGAGTCCCATCCCCTTTTCTGGCAAATAAGATTGGAGCCGCATGTGGTGCTTTACTATCACTAATAAATCCCTTACTCAAATTGTCAATCAAGTACTTCTTGCAAGTTAGCAGTTCCTCCAAGGTCTGTTTCCGAAGAGATGTGAACCCCAAGGTGGGCTTGTCATAAAGCTCAATTTTCATGTCATGGTCTCCATGCGGCGCAAGCTTGTCAGATTCTGTTTTCGAGAAGACGCCCCGATAGGCCGCATAACATTCTGGCAGTTTCTCCGTGATCATCTGCTGTGTCTTTTGCTCATCCACAACTTGCCTCTCATCCCGCTTCTCATCAATGAGCTTATCAATCTCGTAAAGTGGGGTGGTGAAGAGCTTGGTGTCTTTCTTCCTGGCCACTCGCGTGAATCCCAACCCTCCTATGAGAGCAATGTCTAATTCAGAAGGCTCTATCCCAGACCAGTCCCGAGGGTCCTATGGCACTTCTTTCACAGTCTTGTCAACTCCCTCTGGTTGCAGGGCCAATGCTTTTCTCATCTTCGACATGTCACGAGCCCTGTTCTCACACTCTGTTCTTGCTCGCCCACCAAATCTCGGGGAAATAGTTCTCAAGGGAGCAAACCGACCTGCCGGATTCTGATTTTTTCTCTGATTGGCTGTTGTATTGGCAACAGGGTGGTTGTCAATCATAGAGGATGTTGGTCGGTTGAGTGCCAGACTAGAATTTCCCGTGAATTTTTTCTCCTGCGCAATCTCTTGGTCCATCAACCTGTCACGGCGGCCCGCGTCTCGTTGA
Organism: Blastomyces percursus; assembly: GCA_018296065.1. Classification (NCBI taxonomy): domain Eukaryota; kingdom Fungi; phylum Ascomycota; class Eurotiomycetes; order Onygenales; family Ajellomycetaceae; genus Blastomyces; species Blastomyces percursus. The sequence goes on along the minus strand of JAFEJD010001092.1, from coordinate 6,387 downwards.
TGCGATGGGTCGGGCGAAGGTTTCTTTAATACCTTCCTGGGTATGATCTTCTGAACCTTCTGGAGAGCCATGTCTTCTATGGCCCTGTCCTCGGGCCACATCAACCGGTGTTCAGCCACATTCAGCCATATGTCATGTTCGGCTATCCATTTCTTTCCTAAGATCATGTCGTACTTTCCCAGGTTCACCAGCAGCATGGGAAACTTGAGGAACCGTCGTTCCATCCACCCATAAGTGGGGAATTATGGCATGTGTGATCTAGGGTCGTTCCTTGCCACTGAATGCTATGGTTCCGCACGGCTGCGACAGTTTGTGTAAGGGTATCTTAAAGAATTTGGCCGCCTCAATGGCCTTGCGAGTATCAATAAATAGGTAACCATTTGCTCCTAAGTCCACTAGCGTTTTCATCGATAAACTGTATTCGTTGTAAGCTATATAACTGGGCATAATGAAACTACTTCCACCCAGTAGCTTTCGCATATCAATGGTTGCTAACTCAAACTCATAGATCTTCCCTAAGTAGGAGACTCTTCCTAGGGACTGGCTTTTCCTGACTCCGACTGAGTATCATCCCGCTCCAATGTCTCAAGGGCATTGATAACGGCGGCTTCTTTTCTCATCGGGCAATTGAGCGCCATGTGATCCTCCATCTTACAGTTGTAATATTTTCCTTCGTTCCTAAGTCTGAGAAACTCCTCTTGAGGAAGGCGGAGCGCGGTGCACTGGTTCGAGTTGCTTGCTGAGGCTTCTTGTCCTTCTCAGCTGGTGTTCCTTCACGATAGTTACCCGGTCTGGCTGACCTCTTGTCATTATCCCGGTTGTTCTCTCGTTTCTCGGTGTACTGAACCTGTTCGATCCGGTTGCTTGTTCTAGTACACTCCTCAATGAAATCCAGGTATCATATTGTGTCTTTGTTACTCTCCTTGATCATTTGCCCTGCAACTTGGATGTAAGCCTGTAGAAAAGCTCCTCTTTCCATTCAGCTTCGGGAACATTGGCATCCTGGATGAGCAACGAGAATTGAGAAAGGAATTCCTGAAAATTGTCACCCTTTCTCATCCTTAAGGAGCGGAATTTGCTCTTCGCGTTCTGGACTCGGTTAACATCCTGGAAGATGATTTTTAGATGTTGGAACACGTCATTAGCGTCACGATACGTATCCAATGCGTCGTCGCGAGAACGGGCGCGAAGATGCTCTGCAGCGCGATCCTCACATCTTCCCTTCACATACGCGAGCCTAATAGCTGCGGTCGGGAAATGATCGGCATTTACAGCGAGCTTGTCCTTCATTCGTGATAACCAATCCTCAAGCTTCGGATTCTTTCCGTCGGTCAAGACTGGAGGATCGGGCAATTTTGCAGATCTACGTGGACCGTCTGCGGGGGTCATTGGCCGATTGCGAAGTTGTTGCTCTGCAAAGGCTCTTCAAAACTCGTCTCGTTCATCTACTAGTTGCTGTGCAGCTCGCTTATGGGCGCGAATCTGATCTTGAAATTCTGTTTTCTCGCGGTTCCATTCTGTGCGTTCGGCTGTCAGTTCTTCAATCTGGTTTTCTAAGACGGTGAAGTAGTTTTGTATGCTGCAAGACACATAAATCGCCCTTGGCCAATTGCTCGAAGCTTTCATATGTAAAACGTCATGTTTCCGCAGATCCTGGCAACACGTCAATAAGCGAGTATCTAACTCTTCCTCGAGTATTCCCGCGCGTCCCATCACTACTCTCGTCAGCTGGTATTTCCCTTGCAGAGCTTGATGCTCCCGCTGTTCCGTATGTCTGTCCAGCATCCTCTTCCTGAGCACCTGGAGTGTTGACCAAATTCGCCATTGCTTCTGGCTGAGTTGGTCGGTATTGTTTGTGTTGCTGGTTTAGCTTAATCGTGTTATAATCAAGTCCTATAGATGTTATCCATCCAGCAACGAAGAAAGAAAAGAGCGAGCTTTGTATAATGTAACGGCACTGTAAAAAGGATACTGTGATACCTAATTGCTACCTAGTTAACTAGTTAACTAACTACGTATTCCATCACCAAGTCGATCGGATTCACCTAGTCGATCGGTTTGTACCACTCCAGCAAATTTGTACGAAGAGATACCTATAGAACAAACATAGTAAACATGTTGAGGTAGCTTGGCTTACAAATTTGCTGGGGTGGTACAAACTGATCGACTAGGTGATCCGGTCGACTTGGTGATGGAGTAATACGTTAGTTAACTTAGATAAACTTCCGCCCAGCGAGCGATTGCTCCCTCTAAATTAATCAAGCTTCTTATCGCTCACAGAAATCAGCAGACAGCGTAGAGACAATTTTTTGATGTTACTCTGAAAGTGTACGCTAGAATGGAGTCTACTTTAGACAATTCCTGTACTATTGTTCCTTTTGGGCTTAGCTATTATGTGGGCCATGATGGGTACCGCTGCCGCGTCTTGAAATTCGTCACGATTGGCTACGCTACGATATTTACAGAGCCCTCGGCAGATACGGAATCTACATATCAAATTCCAGCGGAAGAGAGTTCTATGAATAAACGGGAGAGATAATCAGAGGCCAAAAATGTGATAAAAGTTGTAGTAGTAGTAGTAGTAGTAGTAATAAAGGAAGCAAGAGCGTAAATGACGATTATCGTCAGTATACGAAGAATGTAAATGGTACATATACCAAAGATGATCGTGATCAGAAAACATAAAGTGAAAAAAAGAAAAAAAAAAAAATGGGAAAGAAGAGAAGAAAAAAAGTGAAAATAAAATACAAAAAAAAATAAATAAAAATTGGTCAAGGAAATATCCAAAGAATTTAATGTCGAGTACATGTACTACAGCAGCAGCATCGTTGCCGCACCAAAAGCGGTAATCAGGAAAGCGAATGAATGCGGGACAATGTCAGACGCCGCGCTTGTGGTATTAATGGGTCCGAGAATAAGTTTTGGCTCGTATACTGAAGGAACAGTGCTATCAACCCGTCCATCCCAACAATATGCCTTGAAACAGTTCTTGCAGGCTTCAGGAACTGGCGTGTTTGTGCGCTCAAAAGACCTGCTGAGCATGGCGCAGCCAACGCAAGTAGGCCAGCCTTTGTCAACGGTGGCGTTACCCATAGTTGCAACGTTGTATCCGTTCTGAATGATCTCACGGCGTTGTTCGACGGAGTATTCCATCTGGAATGTTGAGACATTGGAAAAGGCTACATAGGGAGAGTTAGGGATGTAGACTATCAGAGGAGCAGGCCCCGTCATGTTCGCACTGTCACACCCAAAAAATGTGGGCCTCTTGTTAAGTCCCAGGTTTACGAAGGTGTTCACGTCCGGGATTGCTGGGAAGACGGTGCCATTGGCAATGCTGGAGGTCATGCTGCGCTCATAGGTTGCGACCAGGGCGGTGCCATTTGGCCAGTTGAAGTCATTGTCGGCAGAAGAGTCCACGGCAAAGATGACGTCGACGTGCCGCTCGGGTTGAATCAAAGGATGAAGAGGAATATTTTGTAGATCCTCCCCACCATCCACGAGGTTGAGGGATTCCTCCTTCGCGAATGGCGACGTATCGTTGGAGTAGTGGAAAAAGGGATTGGGCTCGTAAGCTGCGATATCATTGTTCCTTTCTCCAATGCTCTCAAGGATACTCTTGAATGCATCCTTGACGAATCCCGGGATATCCACGCCATCTAAGTTCAGCAAGAACTGGTTAAAGAGAGATGACGATGTGCCCATGATATAACCCGCGTTATCAAAGCCCCGTACGCAGGATTCGGATCGCGGCACGGACCCTGCTTCGAATTTTGATCCGAGGAACTCCAATGGCATGAAGCCAAAGACAGTCGGGTCGAACGTGCCAAATTCCCAAGGATTAAACTCAAATACCGTGGCGTTGCCTCCGATGAACAACTCTCCAGGATTCCTTCCGTCGGCGACCAGGATGGGCAGTGGCATATTTCCGTCCTTAAAATCCTGGCTAAGCGCAATAGAGGACCATGTATACGCTGGCCCGCCTTCCGGGGCATTGATGAGCTGGTACGACAAAGCGCGGCCCCTTGATACAGCAATTATTGTCAGCTCTAGTCTCCGTAACCAGTGGATTCGGCACGTAATAAGTGTCCCCAGGAGAGTAAAACACACCAGTAATCTGTCAGCGAAACATCAAATCCAGCGTCTTTCTTCCCGTCTACGGCCTTGTATATTTCCTTGTAATAATCGACAGAATTGAGCAACTTGATACCCTTTTCCGTTGGGCCCTCGAGAATCGATTCGCTAAACTCCCATACCGATCCATCCTCATCTGCCTCCAATTCCGACACGGAGGTAAAATTGTTGATGTAAAGTGATCCGACGAGCCATCCGCCACCGCTTAGGCCAGATAGATAAGTGGCCGACTGCAGGAGGCCACCCAATTGTCCAGGGCCTGTGGCAGATTCTGTCCGGCTATCAAATGCCTTCAATGCGCCTCCACCATTCATCAACGCTCTGTATCCACCACCTGAAACCGCAATTCCAACATTAGGGAGTGCAGAAAGATTTTGCGCATTGTTTTCAAGGTAAGCCCGCGCATCGAATCCGTCAATGGTAACGCGGCCGAAGAAATCTTTCATCGCATCAGTGGTCTGCTTTCTTCTTTTTTCCAGCCAGAACCTTTCATTTTGCGAGAGAGTTGCCGCACTGCGAACTGTCGGACGGCTGTCGCCGCATCTTGTTTCGGCAGGCGTATACCCATCGGGAGCGTTCGGGAAGGCTCTCACAGCTACATCTCGAATAGATCCAAGAGCAGCAGCAGTAGCTGGACCTGAAGTTTTAATTATTAGCCTCCTATCCGAAGCGGATATGCCGCGGGGTTTCAATTGGCGATTACAAGCAGCGATTGCACCTAAACTTACCTAACAGAGTGCCTGCAATGATTGTGGCCCAGAGCACCCCCAAGTCCGTTTTCATTCTTGATTATGACGGATAAATCAAAATCCCACAACGGAAGGAAAGAAAGTCACAAAAGTAAATTAAATATTTAAGGCAAAAGTGCCTCGAGAGGAAAAGATGTAATTTAATATGAAATCTACGAGGGACACGAAACAAAGCATCATTATTATATTGCGAGCTGCCCACCCACCACCCGTGCTGTACTTATACGAAGTGGCTGTTAGGTCAAAGCCGCATAAATGTGGGACAAGGGGCTGTTTCCACAGTACTCCGTTAGCGGCTCATTAGCGTCATATCTAAAGTCCCAAGCCAAAAGGATTCGAAACAAATTATGAACAAAAGATCATAATGAAAAGAAAACCTGTTCTTCCAGCCCAGCCTGTGTGGCAGGGCTGTTGCTGTTCGCTGTGCTTGGCTAGATCAGACTGCATGGTCGAAGTTGAACCATTTCTCCCCCTAAAGATGTGGCGGCCGATCACTGGAACCAGCAAGGCCCGAGCTGGCCGAAAAAGGAATTGCCTCGCATCACATCATGATTCTATCCAAGCTGCAACAGATCATCACAGAATCTCGCTGCGCCGCCTGCATAAATGATAAAACTCAATTACCCGGCGCGAGAAATTCCCGCCCGCCCCGCCAGGAATCGGGCTAAGCCTTACCCGTTAAGGCCCGGCGGCTTTTGCGCGGAGTGGTTGATGTGAGGCTGTGCGAACAACGGAGCTGAAGGGCCCGAACCGGAGCCTTCCAGTTGGTCACTTGGTCAGCCACCGCAGCTAGTTACAGGGCCCTGGACAATGTCAAAGTTAAATCAGCCAGGTGATCTTTCTTGCCAGGGATACTTTAAGAAGGAACGGCTGTCGGAATACCGGCGAGATACTATGTAATCTTTCAGAATGGCCGAAGCATTGGGCACATAATATCTCAATTTTCAATAGGTTCTGCAAGAGATTGAGAACAGAAACAATAGACTTCTATTGACGAAGGAGGATAGTTGGATCAAGGTTTTCGGTCAGGTCGGAGCAAGTTTTGCCGAAGCCTCAAGTACACCACGCATATACTTGCAACTAATTTTATCTCTAAGGAGTGCTGTTCTTTTTCTATATTTCTCGGTCTTACTATCAAGCCTGTGTGAGGATAGTTTAAGGGGCGTGTTCAGTTGCACGTTCAACTCTATAACCTGCACGCAAAAAAGTGGATTATTAGTGTAATGTCGGCCTGAAAGATGGTGGAGGAATCTGACCCGCCTCGCTACTACAAGATTACCACTGACCTGGCAGGATATACAGCTTTGTACACTACTATCCTTGTCTAATTCAGTTTCAAACCCTCACACTTTGGAATAAATATGCTGTTGAAGTTTAATACTGTGTAAGTGGAGAAAAAATAGGGATAAAAAATGGCACACTGACCACAAGGCCTTTTTGGGAGCAGCTTCGGGGTTATATAATCATTTCTTAATGCGGTTAGTTAGTTAACTAACCGTGCCAGGCT
>JAFEJD010001086.1:261-11086 GCA_018296065.1 Blastomyces percursus | reverse complement strand
TGATAGTGTCTGAAAAAATATATGTACAGTACAGTTTATATATATATATTTGTTCCTCTCAACCAATGATATTTCACAGAGCTCATAACTGACATGCCAAGCTGACCCCCCCCAAATAACGAATAACCGAGTTATTTGGGGGTCGTGTTATAACACGGCTAACGCGAGGCCTGGATAACTATATGCATACTGTACTAAGCAGGAGCCTGCTGACGAACCACACCCCTAATTATTTTTCCGGTTCTCGTTTCCCTTTTAAATCTTGTTGAAGTGAGATCTTCTAAATTCCTACCTCTACTCAATCGAGCATTTCTGTTTGACAGTCAGTGGCCATGTCTACCGACTCAAGCTCCTGGTCTACTGTCGAAGCATTCTTGGAGAATAGTGATGACCAAACTACTCGCTGTTTTTATCGAACTCAATGGGATGAGCTCTGTCGAGTTGCTTCAGGTCTTGCTGGTCACTTGGAGTGCGTTGCCTTAGACCGGGTCACGAGCGGGCTTAACAATATCGTTCGTTTGCTGGAATTTTCCAACAAGAACTGCTGGGCCGCCCGGGTTCATATTAGAAGAAACAGTTCCCCCCTTATCAGCAGCACCAAGCTTAAAACCGAAGTTGCAACAATGCAATTTATTAAGGAGCATTCCGACCTACCAGTGCCTCGAGTTTTTGCTTATGAAGTTGACGATAACAATCCGGTGGGCGCCGCTTTCATACTGATGGAGCTACTACCCGGTAGTGTGGCTATGGATGCCCTGGGCGGCTATGAGGTCCATCGCGGTATAATTCCCAGAGAATACCGGCAAAACTTTTACCGCTCTGTCGCGAAATGTCATGTTCGTCCCCCAACCCGGCATGCAGGCTCATCTAGGTACTTGGCTGCTTACTTCATATTTTAGGTTCAGTTGACATCGTTACGTCTTCCAAAAATCGGGACGATTGTCCGGAACCGCGAGGGTGGATACGAATGTGGTCCCATACCAGGAATTGGCGGTCCGTTTGACTCAGCAACCGCGTTTTTCGAGGCGTGGGCGGACAGCGTCAAGTTTAAGTGGGATAAGGAAACAATCATACGTATGATGCAGCGAGGTCCGATCCCGGCGGAAAAGATGGTCGAGATCATCGAGAACTTCCCAACACAGATCAAAGCAATGGCTAGTCGACTGTCCTTGTGCGACGAAGGACCATTCCCTCTGACCCATGATGACTTCCTCCATAGTAACATCATGGTGGATGAGGATAGCTTCGATGTAACGGGAATTATAGACTGGGAAGGAGCATGCACCGTTCCCTGTGAGCTCATCGCATTCCCAGATTTCCTTACAGCCATGCCGGTGTCCTTTGATCTGCCTCAGAAATATGATCGGCATGGACAGCCGTTGGATGATGAACTACAAGAAGTTTGGCGCGAGCGAGGAGACTATATCGAAATGGTAAGGTCAATAGAGCATACTGATAGTCTACTCTCGACTTGCCTCAGCAGCAAGAGGATCCAGGCTATAGCTTATTCGTATGGGGCGTATACTAGCGTTGGAAAGTTGGGCTTCTATGATCAAGTCATAAAAGAATTAGACATGTAGTGCACGATTTTAAATATTCGCTATAGAGGTTATTTGCCAGTATATACTTGAACCTATTTTAGCCCGCTGTGACCCATGTTGTGCTGTAGACCGTCCTCATATCTTGCTGCAGCGTTGTTGTCTTAATGACCACTACAGCCGCCGCTGCATTGCTGAAGTACTGCTCCCTTAGATGCCCGGCGTTTAACGCGAAATGCGTTCCACGGTCACAATAACAGTTATCATCGGCAGTTGCTGCTGGATATCTATAACCCCTTGCACGATCTCGTTAAGCTCTTTCTCTAGGCTTAAGGGAACGCGAGGGGCGTTGACCTTCTCCATGGAGCCCTTGAGAAGGACGGCGAGGTTATAGAGCCTGTGGACGGTGCTATTAACGTCGGAAAGGGCACTGTAGACGGTGTTCTCCGTGGTATACGCGTCGATGATGCGGCCAGCGGACATGGTGGCTAGAGATGAATATATATAACGTATATATATGGAAGGAGAGATGACGAGGGAAAGTGGAACGGCGGGAAAGGGGTGGGTATTTACATATACCCGAGCTCCCGCACCCTCACGTGGGTCTGGGGGACGGCTGGAGATCCCCGATGGTCACCGCAAATACAGTAGCAGTCTCCTAGGAGTCTCCTTTGCCTTCTGTATAGGTCAGGCCCTCAGGTTCCTCGTTTTGATTGTAATGTAGCACCATATCGTTGAATGATGGTGGAGTAATTGAATTCAGGCCATGAAAGTACGTGGTTGATATCATTTGCACCATAGTGGGGATTTGTCGTGTTGCGCGATGGGGCAGTGCTACCTATAGGAATTGGTGGCAGACCAACGGAAAGGTACTGGAGCAGGGTTTGGTTCATTATTTAACGCTTTGTAGTATGATATTTAGGTTGTCAGCACCTAGATAGTGTGGAAGGATGATAGCTGATGGATAGCTACAATGGAGATGGAAAAAGGAAAGCTGCTCATAAGCAGGTTGATTATTGATGGATATGTGTGTAGACTAGGCTATCTAGGAAGATCTAATAAGGAAGATCTGTGGGCCAGCTGATTGAGCTTGCATAAGCTAGAGACCAGTAATTTTGACCATCTCGGTAGTGAGGTGAATTGATATCCACGCCAAAGTAGTCGGGTTGAGTAGCGGCTATACCATAGAAAATTGGAGTGGTTGGCGAGTAATCTGTGCATCTAACAACGTGTCGCGGGTCGAAGGTCTCAACGGAAGGACGCACTAAGACGGGTGCAGGGGACGGCACATGGACTGGCAGCACTGATGGGACTTCGGCGGTAGAGATCCTTCTGCTGCCGCCGACTTGGGATCGGGCGCTGACGGGGGTGGTGTCGTTCATCCTGGCCTGCGTGTTGAATCTTAGGCGAGACCTTTCTCCTTTAGTTCCAGGTCGTTGGCGCTGAGGAGTCGGCGATTCTGAGCTAAGGGCCTTCTTCTGACTCGCTGGCTTTCGGTACCGGGTGGTAAATTGAATGCCATCCTTCATAGCTTTCGGGGTGAGACGCCAGTAACTTACTGCTCCTTTGCCTTTGGGTCCTTCCTTGACACATTCGAAACCCTGTATATTTGTTAGGGCCTGACATTAACCAGTGTTAGAACTAAGACGTATCACCTACCGCATTCATAGACAAATTGTGACGGATACTGTTCTTCCATCCTTTTGAGCTCTGGTCCTTTGCTTTCTCGGTATTCTCCTCGAACCAGCTGTAGATCTCTTGCAGGGGTAGTCTCCCTCCAGGCGCCGATAGGAGGGCTTGGTAAATTAAAAAGCTGTATGGCGGGTCCGTATTTCCCTCTTCTTCCAAATATGCGCGCCGTCCATCATATTCAGGATGCACGTTGATGGGCGAGGAGCGAGAGTTGCCAAGCTGAAACGAATCATAGGATAGTGTAGAGAATGCCGGAGACATTGCTACACTTTCCGGCTGCTGGTGGGGAGAACCAACCGACTTCAGTTGAACCGTGTGAGGATGGGATATCGTCATGGCCGGGACGTCAGATGGCTGGCTGATAGAGAAACCATACGGATTCTGTCTGGGAGTATGGGAGGCCTTAAGCAAGTGACCTTGAGTCGATCCGACTGACCATGGATTGAACTGGAAATCAGGTTGGTTGTAAGGCACTGGGCCAGCACGATTAGTACTTGCCCAGTCCTCGATTGTTGAACAGGAGATATAATCCTCAGAATTCCTAAAGAAGTGTGTCGGTTCTTGTTTTGGCGTATCACGCTGCTGAGCTCCAGGAACTTGACCGCGGAAGTTGTCCGGTGGTAGGAGTGACATATTGTAACCAGTAATGGCGTATAAATCCTCCACTCTGGCTATAGTTTCTCTCCGCGTTGAGATCGAAATCCAAACTGTATCAAATCATGCGATTGCGAAGAGATAAAGTCAAGTAAGAGTGAGTCCAGCACGGGCCAGAAAGAAATCGTCCTCACAGGAAAAAATTGGATAGAGAAATAGGGCAAGGTAGGCTCTTCAACAGAAGATAAAAGATTTGTTGAGAGCTACAGGTGAATAACAGCTTATAAGGCACATACCTAATTTCTGCAAACTGTAAGCGCCACCTCTAATATAGTTAATTAAGGGGATATAACAGTTTAGCAATACTTATAAGGTTTTTCTAGTGTTCTGTTGGAATGAGTGTTCGAGTCGTCTGGATTGAATCAATATTGAGTTTGGCTTTTAAGGATAAGGACAAAGATGAGGATATCATAAGGAAGCCTGCGCAGAAGTAAGAGATGTTGGATAAAGATCCCCTACTATGGTCACCTTCCATCCTATTCAACCCGCCTGGGATATTTTGCCATCCCAATCAATCTACTTTGCATTGTGCCGCAAGACGCGCCATATACCTCGCACACCGTGCATAAAAAACTTAGTCCTGGCGGAAGTAAGAATCAGTATTAGAGCAGATAGTTCGCTCCCGAGCACTAAATTGAGTCGACCTTACCCATCAGCGCCTTCCGGTCGACCCTTCAGATTACGAAACTCGATAATAGCGCATAGAACATCACGTTTGCTGTCAGGGTCTTTAAGGTAAAAGAGCTCAATGTCGCGGTAACATACGGAGCCTGGCAGATCGTCCATCGACAAGTATCTGGGGAGGTCACTCTGGAATGCCTGATCCCAATTGCGTTTGCCCGGCGACGGCTGGTGAGATGGAGAAGCTTTCTGCGGTAGTAGAACTCCTGGACGAGTCCCGGTGATGGCAGACCACAGCTGAACTGTAGCAAATTGAATGACCATACTGCCGTGACGGAAATGCCCCGAATACACCCAGTGGTGGCGGTACGTAACACAAAAGACTTCCACGTCCAGTGTATCCTTATTCTTAGTCCGCCTGGGTATCTCCGTTCTGCAGGGAATACCTGATTGAGAAACTATTATAGATATTAGTCTTGGCCTTCCCTATGGCTGGAACGTCAGCGTACTCGCCGCATTTGTTCGCGGATATTGTCATTCGGTCGGCGACGGGCAAACAGACTAAAGTACTGACAAAGGCGTCGCCAGTACTCGTCGTATGACTGAAGAGCCTTCTCTCGCGAGGTCCGGTGCATCCAATCGAGGAAATTCATGTAGACGGCTTGGTCCTCCGAGAGAAGATATTTCACGTAGTCCTCTTTTACGTGGATGCAATACCTGTTGAATCTTTAGTGAGACTTCGCATAACTGCAGGCAAGGTGTGCATACTTTCGCCAATACCGCTCGACTACCGCCAGGCCTTCCAGCGTCTTGGGCTTGAAGTTTGGGGGGAGCCATCCAAGGTTGCGGAAATGCTCCAGCCTGCGTCGGGTCTCCTCACACAGAATTGGATCGGTCCAATATTGGTACTCATTTGGATTTGCAGGTGGAAGGAGAGAGGGTGCCATCTAGAGGATCAGGTGCAAATATAAGGAAGAGGTCACCGTTCCGGAAGCAATTCAGGGTCCGACCAATATGAGGAATTAAAGAGGACGAAGGATGGGAGGATGAGGGGAGGTAACAGAGTGCAGATGAGAGGCATTTTATATGGCGCCCAGAGAGCCGGGTCAAATTTGAGGGAGCTGGATCTGGCCGCAGAGGAGGCCATTTTCGGTGTCTGTTGAAACGGAGTTCAGAGCTCGCTGAAGTGAAGCATTTCAGAGAGATGCAGTGACTAACAATGCTTGGCGGGTGTAGAATAGTGATGTGGAATCACGTGCGAGTGCTGAAGCAACGGCTCGCCGCTGAAACTTACGGGTGGAAATGCGGCCGTTTATGGCCTCAATAGCGGTCATTTTCGGCGTCAATTTCACAGGTCCTCACATTCTAGTTGTAATTTGTTATTTTTTTTTCTTATAGTTGAGTCTCTGAAGGCATTCTTGTCATACGGTAGGATAGAAAGTGGATTAGTTACGTTACAGTGAGGAGTTAGTAATATATTAGTCATCCCGGGCTAAGGCACCATCCGATATCGTTATTCTCTCGGTTGCTTTTGGTTGTGCTTCCATATCAGGCACATAATAGGAGTTCTGTGACAAGAAGGCATTGCAGACCGCTTCCGTGAGTATCCAGCGTGTTTGGGTGTTGGAATAGGGTTTATGCAAAGCTGTACTATGTAGAATGCACAGAGCGCAAAATTGAGAGGAGATCGCTGGATCGAGATGATTTGTCGCAGTGATAGGCGGGACGGACCGGACGCTAAAGAATGCTCTATTGGACCCGCCATAAAAGTTAGTCGTCCTTCATTTGCCTCAAGGCAACAATGAAGAGGCAAAAGGTGGGAAAAAGCACGTTGTATGTGCCAAAACCGAAGCAGAGGAAACGCCTCTTTTCCCCTGTTTCATTAACAGCGGATATAAAGGCCGGACGGATGCTGGCATGATACAAACCGTGGAGGTTTCATAATTCGCTGATAACATCTCCGCTCTCGTGCCAATAACGAGGGAGGTGAGCAAGCCACGAGCATCCCAATTGGCTGAAAAGATGAGTTCCTGCGCAGTATGGGGAACCATGGCTTAACCGGGATACGCTAGCTAACGATGCTAATGACATATGACAAGTTGGCGCGCTCAATTTCCGCAAGGGACAACGAGTCAGGGAGGGAGGAATCCTGCTGAGTGCAACGGTTGGTCTTTGTTGAAGTGAAGAAAGAAACGCTGTGGGCAAGCAATGGGTTAGATGACCAGTGGGACTGTGTGTTCAGCCAAAAAAAAAATGAGCATTTCCAACTCCAACAGGATTATTATTATTTTCTGTTTTTGTTCTGAGGCGTCCGTCCCTGTCCGGTTTGGACTCTGGCTGAGGCAAGATGAAAGAGGAGGAAAAAAAAAAAGCTTGGAATGCCCCGGCGGTGTAACTGTGCCAACCAGAATAATATCCTTCGTGCGTGCTCCATATTATTATTATTGGCAGATACACCCCTCCCCGTACAAACTTGCATGGTAGCACAAGTCACTGTCCACCGGGCCAGCATTGCTAGCTTGCAAATATCCCCATTGGGCAGGAAGGAGCCCGCCTGCGGTGGGAATTGCTGGCGGTTATTTATGCGCCATTCTTTCCGCACCCTCATTTTTGCCTGTTTGGGCTTTTTCGCACTTTCCTAGGTTCTTCCTCAGGCATTTGCGCCGATTCTTCCTCCGTTTGTTTTATCTCCAACGGCCACTGTGTATCCATCCCGCGCAGCATTCAATTATATAGTACAGATTACATTCACCGCGCATATTATTCTCTGAGGTATTGGATGTAGGTTAAGCTGATCATCGCTGCTCTCCCCAACCCCACGGAGATTCTCACGCAGATCCCTCAACTGACAGCTTCACGCTCAACGGCAGGGCAACGGGCACCACAGCAACTACCCACCACTACTATCACCACCACAACAAGAACAACCGACCATAACAACGAACGCGGAGCTCTGAAGATAGTTCACGCTCTCAACCTCCATCAAGCAAAATTCAGCCAGTTAGTCGCATTGTCAAAAAAATATACATCAGCTCTCCCTCAGCTGTTAACTGCTCCACTCGACCAACTTCAATCGCGCTCTGCCGATACCCAGCTTCAAATTCTGTTGCGCTCCTTTCATATCTGTAGTTAACTGAGGCTGTCCACGAACTGTGACAATGTTGCTCTCTACTACTACTGTTGTCTTCGCGCTCTCCCTACTAGTGACGGCCATCCGCGCCCAAAGCTTCAATCCCAATTCTGTCTCCAGAGAACAGAAACGTAAGTATATTACATCACTTGCTTTCAAAAACTAATGACTCTCAAAATGCGTTTGCGCGCTGTGAGGCTTGTGCCGCTAACAGAATAATGTCCAGTTGCTTGGTGTGACGCCCAAACAGCTGCTTGCCCTACTGTTTGCAAGAGCTTTGCCTCAGTCAACAGGTGCAGCGTGGTATGTGTATACCTCTCGTTTTTCTTTTCATCATTTTGACGCAACAATTTCATTTCGTGCTGCTTTCCATACGTTTATCGACCTTTTCAATCAAGCTGATTGGTGAGTAGAGTGATCTGACCTATACCTGCACCTGCGGCGATGGGTCAACCCCAGATCTTACCAAGTTCAAAAACACGATCCCCTTCTTCGTCTGCACGGAGACCTACGCGCAATGCATCGAAAACCACCCTGATGACTTGAGTGGCCAGAGAGCCTGCAAAGAGGAGCAGACGAAATGCATGGGAACCCTGGATCCTTTTAAGTCTCCGAATTCTGTGCCAACCACGAGTCGGAAAGAGGTGGACGCTCCCAAACCCACCAAAACTCAAACCACCACCGCCACGCCCACTGGGACGAACGAGCCGGCAGTCACCAGTAACCCAGCATCAACGCTTCACGTGGCAGGTGATTCCTCTGTGGGCATCCTGATTGCTGTGTTCATCGCAGCATCCAGCTTGTTCGCATAGACACCCGTTTTGACTGTCACTGCCAGCCATGTCATGTTTTTGAGTGACTATCGAACTGTCAGTGTCGTTCGAGTTTTAATGTCGCTCATGCTTTTTCAATATTTGCCGGTGATGATATGAACAACAAGAACGAATTGAAAGAAAGTGAAAGAAAGATTGAGGGAAAGAAGATGATGATGCTTAGCACGAACGCGTGTAGCCCGTAGGAAGTTTCTGTCTTTTTCTCTATGCTTCTCAAGCCTGTAGTCCTTAATCCCACCAAAACAATGTGAGCGCTCCTTTTTCCCTATGTGATATTTTTTGTAGTCATGTTTATGACCAGATGTAACATACCAGCCGCTGTAGCATGACAGCGATAATTTTAAGCACCTCCATGGTATAATTCTTTTTACTCAAATGAGATGTCGTTAAAAGATTTCGGTGGGAGCTTTAGTTGCTGATCATCCGGCTATGACGCCAAGCCACGAGGAAGTGAAGCTCCAGCAGAAAAAAAGATACTTCGCAAAAAAATTGAGAACATTACTGAAGAGCTACATAAAAATAACGGCTTTAATTCACTTGCACCTTCCCCAAGACGAATGGGACCTGCTCCGGAGATTTCTATATTTTATGGAATTTTTCCTGATTTTCTTCCAGCCGTATTGTGTGGCCATCAACCCGATTTTGCCGCCAAAGGATACATTCACCCTCGCCAAGACCACCGCCCACAACAGTGAAATTCTCTATCACCCAAAATCTTTTTTATCAACTCTTCAACCACCAACCGCCAACCGCCAACCGCCAACCTCCTCATTTCGTCAATCTCATCTCCCTCCACCCTACCCCTCGTCCTAGATCAGATCAAGTCATTTACATCTCCGTATACCAAGAAGATGGCTACCGCACCCAACACCCTCCTGATCGAGGGCACGTTTACTGAGCTAGCGGACGAGCTGGCACAGTACATCGACGCGATCCGCAAGGTTGAAAAGGGCGTCAATGCAGAGATTACACCGGCCCTTGAGGCCCTAAGGGAGATGGAGCAGACAGAGGAACCCAGTGCGGCCCAGCGCCAGCAGATTCTGGCAAAGAGGGACGAGATCCTGAAGAAAATTGTTGTGGCTGCGCCTGTCTTGAATGCGGCTCCTGAGAAGGGTGAGACGAATGACTTTTATATTGTTTTATTTTAAGGGATATAAGGGGCTAACTGGGAGGAATCAAATGCAGAAATCACCGCCGCTTATAATCTTCTTATCCATCTCATCCGCCAGTCCTCGTCCGTCAACATGTTCCTCCCACGTATCTGTGGATATCTCGCCAAACCGATTACATCCTCCCCGCAGCACGGCTCAAGCCTTGCTATCTCAATCCTCTCTACGATTTTCAATACTCTCGCGCCGCAGGATACAGGCCGTTATCATGTCTTCCTAGCTATCCTAGCTGTCATCCGCCAGACACCCTCATTATTTGCATTTTCTGCCCTGAAATCACAACTAAACACCCAGCTCCCCACATGGCTGGAATCCTGGGATCTTGATGAGGAGGATATCCAGCGCCTCCATGTTGCCATTTCTGATGCAGCCAAGGATGCCGGTGACGAAGAACTTGCACACTCTCACTTAGTCTCTGCTCTACAGGCAATCCCGCCTTCAGAAGCTTCCTCAACAGAAGCACATGACCTTGCTCTTCGGGTGTTGCTCTCAGCCCTAACCTCCCCCTCAGTCTTTGATTTCACTCCCCTTACCGCGTCTGACGCCATACAATCGCTGCGAACAAGTGAACCGCACCTCTTTGAGCTCCTTGAAATCTTCACTGCAGACACCCTAGATGCGTATGAGGATAGCATAAAAGCCACCCCACTTTCTACAATCCACAATCTTTCTACATCCGCCGAGATCCTTCAGACGAAAATGCGCCTCCTCACCCTTGCCAGCCTCGCTGCGTCCACTCCATCCCGCTCCTTACCATATGACTCAATTGCCAACGCCCTGCGCATCCCCCGCGAAGATGTGGAAAAATGGGTGATTGATACCATCCGCGCAGGGCTTGTAGAGGGCAAACTCAGCCAGCTGAAAGGTGAATTCCTCGTACATCGCGCGACCTACCGGGTATTTGGCGAGAAGCAGTGGGCGGAGGTTCAAGGGCGGTTGATGGTTTGGAGACGCAGTCTAGAGAACGTCCTGGACGTGGTTAGAAGTGAGAAGGAGAAGTTTGTGCGGGAGGAGATGGCTGCGGCTGCGGCTGCGGAGAGTGGCGTGCAGAGAGGTGGGGAGAGAAGGAGAGGAGGTGGTGGACATCATCAGAGACAGTACCAGCACGAGCAGCCGAGGGAGGTTGAGCTGGTCGGTGGGGGAGATTAGGCTTGTGTTTTTTCCCTTTTTTTTATCTTTTTTTTTTTT
>JAFEJD010001080.1:0-16794 GCA_018296065.1 Blastomyces percursus | reverse complement strand
TTTTTTTTTTTTTTTTTTCCATTATTATTTATTTGTCAACCAGTTTCTCATCTACCGGTATATGGTT
This sequence comes from Blastomyces percursus, assembly GCA_018296065.1. Taxonomy (NCBI): domain Eukaryota; kingdom Fungi; phylum Ascomycota; class Eurotiomycetes; order Onygenales; family Ajellomycetaceae; genus Blastomyces; species Blastomyces percursus. The sequence goes on along the minus strand of JAFEJD010001080.1, from coordinate 16,727 downwards.
TGGTTTGGCTTAGACCTTGGTGTGGTTTGGTTTGATTCTATTCCTTTCCGTATTCTTTTTTTTTCGCATTACTTCTAACCTACTCCATATCTCTTTTTTTTTTTTCTAATTTCTATATTTATTTCTTCATTCATGTTTTTGCCTTCTTTTTTTTCCTTTTTTATTATCACATTCGATCTACCCTATTTACAGATTGGAACACATGGACGAATATAGGGTTGAGATGGGTTGGAGGGCTGGTTGATAAAATACTGGAGAGGTTGGGGGCTTGAAGTCTTTCTCAAGCTGGAGAAATATCGAGTCCTTCATTTCTCTTTTTGGTTTATGGTTATGGGTTCAATTAATTGGACTTCGACGAGCCTATTGTGGGAGGATTGGTATTTTATATACCTACAAATTTATCTGACTCATTTAACCATTTGATTGCCGTGTTGCTCTGTGCATAGAGTTTGTTGATTCATTGTACTCGTCATTTAATCATAGTTGCCACTAATTGAACGCCTTCCGCCCGCTGAACTTTGCGTACATTATCATTAACCAATTCATACCTATTGAGCGGGATTCTATAAAAGCAACTTCTCATATAAATATGCTGACCTTTACGAATAAAATACCCCAAATGGCCAACGTGAGAAGAATATCCAAATGCCACAGATGAGGCAATATGCTTTCTGTTTCTCCTGATCAAACCTCACCTATGTAACGCCTACACACATGCCGTTAAATGATCCACTTTGTCCTTTGCTATTATATAACATTGCTGAAGAGATGACGAAGAATAAGGGGTGTGCAGCTTCGTGAACATCCGTCATTTGCCAAAGATAGCGTCAATCGGACAAGGCCAGTGACATCCGACTTGAACACCTCATAATTGAGTGTGAAGGCATTGACAATGTGGACTGGCCAGATGATATGGCGCTGGAACTCGACCGGTAACCTGCTATCTATAGAGTCGACCCACGCGAATATGGAGCTGAATATTTGATACATTGACAAGCAATGTGGTATCTCGTATACCAGGAATATCTGCATGATTACAAGCGTCGCCGCGAAATAGGCGAGTAGGATCTGCGTCGCGGAATTCCGCGGCGCGATGAAGGTTTGGAAGGTAGGTTCGTCCATTGTGTATAGCACGACGAAGATGCTTGTGAATTTCGAATGGGCCTCTGCACCTGACCGGTTGAGACTTGCTAGCGTTTCTAAAATGGCGGCGTGGAAACGGTGCTGTGCGTGACTTTCCAGGAGGTGGGTTAGTGATGTTAGAGATTTAACGGCGTCGGTTCTATACCGAGCTTGCGGATGTAGTCGGGCGGAGTGGGATGCTCCCAGCGACAGTACGGCGTGGAGCAAAGGTTCGTACTATTATGAGCTATCAGTTTACTTTCACGTTACGTGTTGTGCGCATATGCAGGTTCCAAAAAAAAGAAAAAAAGAAAAAGAAAAGAAAAAAAAGCGTACATGGTGGGCGGAATTTGGGGACTTCCGAGCACCATGCCGCATCGCTTTCGTAACTTACTATGTAGGGCATATGCGGGTAGGCCACGGAGAGAAAGTGGTGGAAATCGACCGCGCTAAACGCCGTTAGTGTCGGGTTTAATGAGGCTGATGGTGATAGGATTGAGACGTCATTAGCTTTGATTGCGGATTTTCTATTCCGGGTGATTCTTAGGTCGGTCTTTGATGGGTAGATGTAAGAGAGTCCTCGGGTCTCGCAGCTCTCGCAAGTTGGATGTGTTTCGGAGCACTTTTTGTCAATATAATAAGTTATGCATTTGAGAAAAAGTCACCGGGATTTGCGCTCTCACTTTCACTTTCCTGGCTTCACAGTTGACGCATACCGTGCGGGACTTTGTGGCATGTCTCCCGCCCCTTAAGCTTGGTTGTGATGAGGCTTGACGAGGAGTCATTTCCGCCTTGTGTTGTGCTAAATAAAAATACTGAGACTAACGGTCGAACAAGGTGAGGTGAGTATGTGAGCGTGCCACAGAAGGCCTTAGGGGATAGGTCTGGATACGCCTATTGCAAACCCTTTGCCTTTGTTTATCCCGTGTCTAGAATCCGCTGAAAGTTGTTACTCCATGCTATTGTTGACTGATGATGTGTTTTGGCGTTGGCCTGCCTCGGCCCTGAATCGCGCTAAGCTGCGAGAGATGCGAAACGCGAGATATCCGACAAGCCTCAAGGGACTCGTAAAGGAAACGTGTACTTGATTGGTCATCTTTTTGTTTACATGGCTTCGGATTATGATCCGAGAAATCCTATTTCCCTACGCTATCTGGATGCCAGCAACATGCGCGGGCGACGAGCTGTTATCGGCGACGTCACCATGAGGGAGAAGAGAGCAACAAGAAGCGTCTATCATGATGCACTGCTATACTATATAAGGGCCGAGAAGATATCGCAGTTGAGGACATTTGTTTTTTCATTTATCTCTTCACTGCATTTATCCAGTTACCATTGTCACATTGCCACAACAGTGTCTTCTCTTAAATACCTTGTCTTCCCCTGATATCAAGATCATGCCATTCATATCTTCAACCCTTTTTGCATTCTTCGCACTATCCTACCTGTCGAGCCCCGCTCAATGCATGCCCTGGTGCATTGCCAACTATAAACCTGGGATATGCCGTCCACGTCCCAACCTCTGTGAACAAGACATCCACCGGGCTAAGGTATGCAAACTACAATAATATCCGGTTTGCCGCACCCCCCCCGGGGAATTTCCGTTTCACAAAACCGGCTGCTCCTCAGAAGCAAGACGGATCCAAAATGGATCCGCGCCTCCATTTTCCACGGATTGCGTCTGTGCCATTCCGTCTTTCTTCCCCGATTTGGGTATTAGTACCGGGTCTTGGGGCCAGGAGGATTGTCTTTTTCTAAATGTTCGGGTGCCCGAAGGTGTCAAAAAGGGAGACAATGTACCCGTTCTTCATTATGTCCATGGGAGTGGCTATGTCTATGGGAGCAAAGACTTTGAAGGTGTTGCTCTAGATGGCACGGGGCTATACGAAAACCTTTCTCCGTCGTCTCAAAAGTTCATTTATGTGGCTAGCAATTACCGGTATGCTTGTTAGTCCTATATACTAGGCTGGCTGATATTAAGTATTTCAACTTTTAGTATGGGTTGGAGCTCATCGCCGTCCGAGGATATGGACGCCAATATTGGATTGCATGATACGAAGGCGGCATTGGATTGGACACGGAAATACATATCCAACTTCGGAGGCGATCCTGATAGGATCACTGCTATGGGAACAAGCGCTGAGGCGGCAATGATAGATTTTTTGCTCGTTGCAAAAGCAGGTCATGGAATCGTCCCCTTTAATCAGGTTTGTTTTCTTTCCGGAAGTGCACCTTGTCAAAGCTAACTGGTCAAATTCTTAGGCATTCATGTCATCGCCTTGTATCCGGCCTCGCTAAGGCCCCACCCGAAACAGGTTGTGTTTGACGAAGTTTTAAGGGCCGCAAACTGCACGTCTGTTACCTGCTTGCGCGGTGCATCGCAGGAGGTTCTATTCAAAGCAAATTCGTTTCTCATCACTGACGTTGGCGATGGAAGTACGGGAGCTCTGGGGCCTCTTACTAGCTTCACACCAGTTGTTGATGGGAAGTATATCGAAGACCTTCCGACTACCCTTTTAGCACGAGGATCATATAAGAGGAAGGTGAAACGTATAATTGTTGCTAACATGACCAATGAGGGAATGGGGACGTCACTAGATGTCGGGATGCCGGATGCATTCCCTGCGCTTGTTCGGAAGACTGTACCTTACGCTGATGACAGCAATACTAAACGCATCCAGTCGATGTATAAGTATCCCGCAAACTTCCCCCAAAAGCTTTCATGGGACTGGGCGGCCGATATGTCATTTGCCTGCAACGCCTATTTTACCGTGAAGGCTTACAAAATCAAAGCTCAGCGATATTAATGACAATCCCTCCGGCTACTCACGGATTGGATCAGAGCTGTACGATCCCTCTTGTTACTCATTTGTTTTCGAAAGTCAGGTCTTTTTAACAGTTGAAACGAACAGACTTGCTTTTCAACAGCAACGCCTCTACACCAGTGGCAGATATCACCCTCGCGAGGGAGTTTCAGGAATATGTGCGGCGATTCGTGACATCTTAGAGAAATCAGAGCCGACTGGTCGAAGTATGGTCCTGGGAAACCTCGTTCAATATCACACTGGGCGGTTTTGAAGTGCAAAAGGATTACTGGGATGGGTGTCAACCGCCGCTGTCAAGTCTTGATATTTTTAGCGACAGGAAGAATGGAGCATAGGCATGTGTGAATATAACGTAAGGAGGTCTAGGCTACTGGGGCAAAATAGCCAATCCCCATTGGTAGAGAAGAGGACAAACCATTCAAGCCAAGCCAAGCCAAGCCCTCCAACAGGAAGATTCATATTCTTGGACTACCTAGGTAAGGATCTAGCATCACGTGCGCGAGATAGGCTGAAAGAAGGCGCCAAAAAGAAGGCCTAAGGAGCGGCTGTGCCCGTATTCGCAGCGTTGAATGCGGCCTTTGCAACGTTGTGTTTCTAATAATGTTTGACTAGAATAATCACGTTTTCAGGTGCATAGACGCATTTATTTCACGAATCATCTGAAGATGAAATTATGTACTAGTAGTCTCGAGCTTTCATTCAATCATTGACAAACGCAGAGCGTAAGCTACCAAAGTGTCTAACTCGAACCACTGCTAAACTGGCCAGATATCAAATGCCTCACCCTATCGAGCCATACAAATATACAATTCTTACTAACATCCATTTGTTTGCTCCGGATCGACTCGAAACAATTCATAAATGATTCCGCAGACGACAGACTTATAACCTACAGCTTCAAAACAGTCGACCTGAACAATAGCCCTTGCTATCACGCGCTCTCATATACATGGGGAAACCCATATCCCGCAGACAACGAATACTTCCGCCCTAAATATGACGAGGCGCAACTATCTTTCACCGAATATGATCTCAAGGAAGGTAAATGTGCCATATATTGATGGCAAATTTCTGTACGTGAGCAGGAACCTGTTTAATTCTCTATGCTCAGCGCGAGGAGATGCGTGGGCGAGATATTGCAATCGGGGTGACTCGAAGGAATCGAAGGCGCATGCCCCGCTGCATTGGGTGGGTATTTCTGGCGACGAAAAATTCCTGCTGGCAGTTTTGGCGGGTGGGGAGTGCTTGGATGTCAACGTCGTGGATGGCATAGGGAGGTCAGGCTTGAATTATGCGGCAGAGTTTGGGAGGTTGGGGGTTGTTAAGATTTTAATGAGCTCCGGGGCTGATAAGCGGATTGTGGATAACGAGGGGAACAGAGCGGTGGATTATGCGAAGGGAAATGGCCATGGGGAGATTGTGGAGTTTTTGGACACTTGGGAATGGGAGGCAGCGCAAGTAGGGGATGAAGGGGCTTCTTTGCAGCTACCAGATGGCCCGCAGGTTTGGGTGGTTCAAGAAAATGTTCTCTCTGGGACCATCATTGGATATTGTGGCAAGAATGAAGTTCCCTGAAAAGAGTTTTGTAGGGTTGCCCAGCTTGTTTATTTCAGACAGTTAGTGCTTGGACGTATTACGTCGACCATATACATCAATCGTCGAGACGTAGTTGATGGTATAGAGAGCTGGGCGATTTCCCTCGTGCAATGGAGGGAGAGATTCGAAAAGCGCGACAAAGCAGCGGTACCGAAAGAGTTTTCCCTGGAAAGCCTTGTTTGATACCTGGAATTTCAGCGCAACAGATCCCCGAGACAAGATATTCGGACTGTATGGGCTTCTCAACAGAACTGGACAGGACAAGTGGCGACCAGACTATCACAAGTCAGTGGAGGAGGTGTATGCAGAAGCGGCCAAAAGAATAATGTTGCAATCTGGGGAATTGCAGATGTTTTCCGCTGCTGTTGATGGTTCTCTTCGAAATATCCCAACACTTCCATCGTTGGTACCGGACTATAGCATGACATACACACATATGATGGGTGCGCAATACAATGCTGCGGAAGATCTTCCCAAATATCCACTAAGGCCGAGAGCCTGGGATGTTCTCAGAGTATTCGGTGTCAAAATTGATACTGTCTTGGATATAGGAAACACCACAAATGGGCCTAGTGACCTACAAATGATATTTGATCCACGGTGGCTTGAGATACTCCTGCTTGTGCCTGTCAAATATCACAATGGCCAAACCAGAACGCAGGCTCTCTGGCGTACAATTTGTGCTGATCACCACATTAATTGAACCTTTCCTGCACCAGCTGACTATGGAGAAGCTTTCCGCAAAGCACTTTGCGTGATGATATCTGTCCTGGCAAAGCAGGAAACAGAACGCGCAATAGAGAATCTGAAGTTATCCCCGAGCTTGGGGGCAGCCTTTAACCGCGTGAGAAAAATATGTTCAACGCCACCAATGTCAACGATGACACCAGAAGATATCGAGTTCGACTTCCCAGAACCTGGCCAAAATCTTAGTAGTCCCGAACATCGGAACTTGATTTATTATCTATTCAAACTGCAGTGTTTTGCGGCCACGGAATCTTTACCCTTCACACCGACACTGGATCAGGTAGAGGAATGGCACGAGAGTTATGAGCTGGTATGTCTATGAAAGCACAAGACAATTGTGCTTCCAGACGAGTGTCGCGACTTTTATGAGTCCGTACGTTACAGATATGGTAAGTATCGTGTTTTTGTTACTTCGAAGAGGTATGTCGGCCTCGGGCCGTGTTCGATGTTAGCAGGAGACGAAATGTGGGTATTGCCAGGGCCAGGTAGGGCTTTTGTGTTACGAAAGGAGGGGTCATCTCCGATGCGAATAATTGGGGAGGCGTATATGCATGGTGCTATGAATGGTGAGCTTGTTCAGGGATTATCTGGAGATTTGTGTGTTATTGATATCGTGTAATTTGGCATCGTTTTAGATACCCTTGGAGCTATTCCGGGTGCGTCTACATAGTAAGTTAGAGGATCGATTCAGTTCAGTAACTTCAGAGTAAGGTTGTCGTCTAAATAATTAAGCTTAAATCTTAGCGCCCCAGGTTCTACCCCTGGAGTCAGTTCCTCGGCGCTGTACATATGGATCGTACTTGCCCTGCAGATGTGCGGTGTGTAGCATGTCTCTTTCCTTACAAACTAGCCCAGGTTCAACGAGATGATATTTGTTGGATGCGCTTTCCCTTTTCTGCGCTCGGAGCCCCTTTCTGCTATTTATTGACATCATTCTCTTTTGCTTCGGGCGATATGGTTTGTCTTCGAACAGCATCCAGATAGTACATAGACATTCTTCCCATTGCTGCAGAGCACAATCAGTCTTAGCTTTGAACGAATCGCATATCCACTCTGATATAAACTTGCGACAAAGAGCGAACGTACCGTTCGTGCCGAAGTTCAAAATATTTTCCTCGCCATAAACCTGATTTATTTTTATCAGGACATCTATGTCGCAGTTACCGGATGCCCAATCGAACTCATCTCCTTTGTGCAGGAATATTTCGCCTCGGCCAGTGCAGTCGCCTTCAGGTAGTATAAGGCAGGGTAGAAACCATGAGTCTCTGGTCAAGAGGGGTTCAGGAAATTCAGGACTTACTACAGAGCTGTGTGAGAATAGCGGGCCTTCTAGTTCTTTTTCATGTCTCTTTAAATCCTGTGCTATGTTTATGGAAACTTAAAAGTTTGTTGTTGGTTGTTGCTGACATCCGGTATGCCGCAGATTCCAGCAGCGTGACGGAATACTGCCCTGAAGAACGAAGGCAAATAGGCATAATCAGTGCTTCCTTTTTGGTCTTTAATAGGATTATTGGAACAGGTATATTTGCAACTCCTAGCGCTATTCTAGCGCTCACAGGTAGTGTCGGACTATCTTTGATAATATGGATAATGGGTATGGCTATTGCCATGACTGGCACTGCAGTCTACCTTGAGTTCGGAACTACGATCCCAAGGTACCTGCTAACCTTTTCCCGTGGCTCCGCCCTTGCCTAATAGCTCTGTGTGTTGACTAGTGATAGAAACGGAGGAGAGAAGAATTACCTCGAATATGTGTATACCAAGCCGAGATTCCTAGTTACAGCAATGTTTGCCTCGTATGCCCTCCTTCTGGGATGGGCGGCAGGTAATAGCGTCGCATTTGGCGAATATGTCCTTCACGCAGCAGATATTGGGGTGAACCGATGGAATCAGCGGGGTATCGGTTTTGCATGTATCAGTGTGGCATTTCTCATACACGCAACCGCTGTCAAATGGGGCCTACGTTTGCAGAATCTGCTTGGAGTTATGAAACTGATTATAATCCTCATTATTGTGGTTGGAGGGGCCATGGCTCTTGGTGGCCACATGAACATTGAAAAACCTAACAGCTTTACTCACCCCTTCGAAGGAAGTATCCCAAGTGTATATGGGATCGTCACAGCGTTGTATAGCGTGATATGGTCGTACATTGGATACTCAAATGCAAACTATGTCAGTTAGCACGCTTCTGTCCCCTACTTATATATAATAATTCTCTTACATATCCCCAGTCATTGAGCGAAACGAAAAATCCAGCTCGAACATTGAAAATCGCTGCGCCTATAGGAGTTGGCCTTGCGGGTGTTTTGTATATGCTTGTCAACGTTGCATACTTTGCCGCTGTTCCAAAACAAGATATTTTGGGTTCCGGGCGTATCCTAGCGGCCTCTTTTTTTCGAAACGTTTTTGGACCCAAAGCAGAGAGAATTTTGTCCGTTTTTGTCGCTTTGTGTGCCTTTGGGAATGTTCAGTCTGTCATATTTTCCCAAGGTAGAAGTGAGTACCGGACATGTATGCTTGCAGCCAAACTTCGATGGCTAATGTGCGGATAGTTATCCAAGAGTTAGGCCGAGAAGGCGTTCTGCCATTTTCCAGGTTTTGGGCAAGCAATAGGCCATTCAACTCCCCGGCTGCAGGGCTTTTCGAGCATTATGTTATATCCGCCATTGTTATGCTTGCTCCCCCACCGGGAGATGCGTACAACTTCTTGCTCAAGTAAGTTTTAATCCTCTAGATTCAGCGGCATGCATCTGACCCTTTCCCCTCCAGCTTGATTGCATATCCGCTCTCAGTTGTGAACATATTTGTCTCCGCTGGCTTGATGCATATATATGTATTTCCGAAACGCTATCCCGACTGGACTCCGACAGTACGTGCCAGTCGACCAATTACCTTTTTCTTCTTACTTTCCAACGTCTTCCTGGCAGTGGCACCTTACTTACCACCGCCCGATAAAGAACACAATGTCTACGCACATTTGCCATACTATATTCATTGCGTAGTTGGGCTTGGTATTTTTGTTGTAGGTGCGATATATTGGCTGTTTTGGGCGGCATTATTACCTTGGATCGGTAGGTATCGCCTCGTGGAACAGATAGTCATTGCTCCGGATGGCTGGTCGAGGCAAATTATAACCAGAGTCCCCATCGGCGCGCAAGATAAGGGGAAAGCTGGATTGGAAGGAGGCGGAGCTGGCTGGAAAGTATGATGCTGGGGATGCACACCATTAGAGCTTGGTTTTGTTGGACGGATTTAGCAAGCGAAATGGAATAGAGCTGTTCAACTAGTTATCATTATTGTAGGTTAATAAGATACATGCCGTATGCAGGTTACTTCTTAAGAAGACTGCTCCCCGAAATTCGGCGGCTCAGGGCCAATGCTATAGAATGAGTATATCCTAGTTGTTTATTTTCACAACGACCAAAGACAAACCATAAAAACGAAAAGATAATGTTCCAGTCTTCTATGGAGATGAACTCATTGTACATACCTACGCAGCAATCACTTCGAAAAATGATGATGAATAGGTAGTGGAACGCACCTCCTCAAACTTGCCGGATTTGTTCTACCAAGAATCTATAGCCATTTACAGAATCTGGAAAAGGCCGAGCAGATCAAGTCATGGTATTTTGGCTTGAGCTGCCGGAATTGCATCCGCATTCTCGCATTTCTTTTGGAGAAGGGAAAAAAAATCCATGAAGGGAAAAAGAATAAAAAAGAATAAAAATAGTTAACTAGTTAGTTAACTAACTAACTCGAGCATTATGACTAAGCGCACTTATACCAGAAACATACTAGCGTATGACATCGGTCAACATCCTGATTGGGTCGGAGGTGGTACTTGTGAATGCTGCCAAATTCGCAGGACATTGAAGTACTTTTTCCATCGCGGCCCGGAGCTGTTTCAAACTCCGCCGAAGATTTTTTGCGCGAGAAACACCAGCAGGAAACCGGAAGACATTGGCTATTTTATAGTTATCCGCGAACAAGCCCAGCAAGGCCCCATTGATTGATTTATCTGCAGTCGGCTTCGATTTGGCGTTCAGCTGTATTTATTTACGCCAGCAGCCAGCAGCCAGCTACTGTCAGCAATTGTCCTCTCAGCCCAACCAGCCCGGTGCTGCATCGCGTTCATTGGCTCCGTCCCCTCCACAGCCCCTCGTTTCCCTCGTTCCCGTAGCAGCAACATTCGCTCTGCCCCGCCTCGCCGCAGCCAATGCTTCCCCTCACCTCCAGGAACGCTCGGTCGATCCTGAACACCTCAAAGAGAAAACAGCTTTGTTTCCCCGTCGCTGCCTCCAGACAGACTCTCCCTCCGCGACTTCCACGTCTGAACGGCAGAGTTCATAGTTTATCAACATCCACAACAACTACAACACCTTCATCCTGTACATCTACAACCTCTGCAACTCCATCCATAGCGTTCCCCATCCCTCCTCGATCTCGATTCACTCCTCGTACCACCGTTGCCCGCCAGGCTAAGAGATCCTGCTCCTATCGCAGAATGTGCCTCGCAAGACAAGGAGACGATGTTGCTGGAGGAGTCACGGCGTTGGCTGGCCGGGAGATCCTTCCAAGCAATGTCAAGCCATTGCACTATGACTTGACGTTGGAGCCGGATTTCGAGAAGTTCACCTACAAGGGTACCGTTATCATAGAGTATGTTACGAGGTGTTCTTCTCCCTCGAAATGAAAATCACACTGATGGGATAAGCTTTACTGATTCCAATTTGCTTCACACAGCCTTGATACCGTCGAAGACACCAATTCTATTTCACTTAACTCCATGGATATCGACATCCATACTTCCTCTGTTTCCACCAATGGCGTGGAGGTGGGTTCGAACCCTTCAGTCACCATGAACAAGGAAAAGCAAACTGCCACCATTAGCTTCGAGAAAACAATTCCAACTGGACAACAGGCTCAGCTAAAATTGACCTTTACGGGGACTTTGAATGACCACATGGCTGGATTCTATAGATGCTCCTACAAGGGCGCGAATGGCGAGAAGAAATATATCGCTTCCAGCCAGATGGAGCCAACGGATGCTCGAAGGGCATTCCCCTGCTTCGATGAACCTGCGTTGAAAGCAGAGTTCACTGTCACCTTGATCGCAGATAAGAATATGACGTGTTTGAGCAACATGGATGTTGCATCGGAGACTGAAGTACAGTCAGAGATCACAGGGGCCACAAGAAAAGTAGTCAAATTCAACAAGTCGCCGCTGATGTCGACTTATCTCGTTGCATTTATTGTCGGTGAACTCAACTATATTGAGACCAATGATTTCAGAGTTCCCATCCGTGTCTATGCCACTCCTGACCAAGACATCGAGCACGGAAAATTCTCCCTCGATCTTGCAGCAAGGACCCTTGAATTTTATGAGAAAGCGTTTGACAGCGAGTTCCCTCTCCCCAAAATGGATATGGTTGCCGTGCCAGACTTTTCCGCTGGCGCGATGGAAAACTGGGGTTTGATCACCTACCGTATTGTCGATGTTCTTTACGATGAGAAGACCGCGGGTGCCGCGACCAAGCAACGTATCGCTGAAACTGTGCAACATGAATTGGCACACCAATGGTTTGGGAATCTCGTTACTATGGATTTCTGGGATGGCCTCTGGCTCAATGAGGGCTTTGCCACCTGGATGTCCTGGTACTCATGCAACGTCTTCTATCCTGAATGGAAAGTCTGGGAATCTTATGTCATCGACAACCTTCAAATGGCCTTGTCCCTTGATTCACTGCGAAGCAGTCACCCTGTTGAAGTCCCCGTCAAGCGCGCAGACGAGATTAACCAGATTTTTGATGCCATCTCTTATTCGAAGGGATCGTCTGTGCTCAGAATGATTTCCAAATACATGGGTGAGGAGAAATTTATCCAGGGCGTTCGGAACTACATCAAGAAGCACGCCTACAAAAACACTGAGACAGCGGACTTGTGGGCAGCACTAAGCGAAGCAAGTGATGGTAAACCTATCGAGTCGGTAATGGATGTATGGACTAAGAATGTTGGATTTCCAGTTGTGGCTGTTTCAGAAAACGCTAGTAAGGGATCGATTTCCGTGAAGCAAAACCGCTTTCTGAGAACCGGAGATGTCAAACCAGAGGAGGACAAGACCATATTCCCTGTTATGCTTGGGTTGAAGACTCGCGAGGGTGTTAACGAAACACTTATACTCAACGACCGTGAAGCGGAGTTTAAGGTTCCGGACCTCGATTTCTTCAAGCTTAATGCAGATCACTCGGGCATATATCGAACCTCGTATACTCCAGAACGCCTTGAAAAGCTGGGAAAGGCCGCTAAAGATGGGCTATTGACTGTGGAGGACAGAGCCGGAATGATCGCTGACGCTGGGGCACTGGCTGCATCCGGTTATCAGAAAACATCTGGAATGCTTTCTCTCCTAAAGGGATTTGATAGTGAGCCACAATTTGTTGTATGGAACGAGATCCTTACTCGCGTTGCTTCTATCCGTGGCGCATGGATGTTTGAAGATAGTAAGATCAAAGAGGCCTTGAAAGGCCTCCAGCGCGCCCTGGTCAGTGCAAAGGCACATGAGCTTGGCTGGACATTCTCCCAGGATGATGGCCACGTTCTTCAGCAATTCAAGGCCCTGATGTTTGGCGCTGCTGGATCTTCTGGAGATCAGCAGGTTGTGACGGCTGCGAAGGACATGTTTACCCGATTCGCAAATGGTGATCGTGGGGCTGTCCATCCCAACATTCGGGGAAGTGTCTTTGATATTGCCCTTAGAGATGGTGGGGAGAAAGAGTACAACGTCGTGCTGGACTGGTACCGCAATGCGCCAACTTCTGCGGAAAAGAACACAGCACTCCGCTGCTTGGGCAGTGCAGACAACGCCGAATTAATTCAAAAAACACTTTCTCTTTGCTTGTCGGACGAAGTGAGAGCACAAGATATCTACATGCCGCTCTCGGGACTACGCCTGCACGCAAATGGTATCACTGCCAGATGGGAATGGCTTAAGCAGAATTGGGAAGCAGTTACCAAGCGATTGCCTCCTGAGTTTAGTATGTTGGGCTCAGTTGTGCAGATTTGCACAGGGAGCTTAGCGACAGATGCTCAAATTCAGGATGTCGTCGTTTTCTTTAAGGATAAAGATCAGAAGGTTCGTAGCATCTCGTTCGCGTCATTATTTTGCCTCAAATAAATATGTATCATGTATCACTAAAAATTCACGCAATAGGGATTTGATCGCTCTCTTCAACAGAGTCTTGACAGCCTCTCTGCTAAGGCTGGCTGGCTCAAACGTGATCGCGCTGACGTCGAGAACTGGCTCACAGAAAATGGTTATGTTAGCTCGAAGCAATCTTAGTTTGTATTTCGCAGGAATAATAGATTAGAACTTCCATGGTGGGTATGGCAACGGTGCACACTATAGGGGAAAATTCAGTGTTTTGTTCCACAACGTTAATATTGATATACAAAGGGTATTCAAACTCTTCGTTCTCCATCAAAAGGCCCCATGGATCGCATCTTCATATTTTCGAATAACTCCTCTCTATTCATAATGCTTGATTAACGTTTGATAATATAATCCGATACAATTAAATGGCGATGAGTTCAAGTATTCCGTATCAAAGCCGACTGATTTATGCGTATTCTTTGCTTTGATCGTAGTTTATACTTCGACCTTACTCCCGTATACCCCAGAACGAGTTTATCAGGTTGGCTAACATCATAATATACAAGAGATATAACACCCATATGCCCAATAATTACTCTCAAACACCAAAAGAGCGCCCAGCCAGACCAAAGAAATAGAGGGAACAGAAGCAAAAGAAGGGGGGGGCAAATATGACGCCAAAGCAAACTGGGAGGGAACACGGGTGGGCTGGGGGAATTCCTCTGATTTACCATCCTGCTCCACCACCCTTTCCAGCGAAGCCGCTGCTCTCTTCGATCTTTTTCTGTGCCCCAGCACCCCGTACAGGTTTCGATTGGGCAGCCTCGTGCTTGCGGAGTTCTTCGGGGACGCGAGAAATAGCGGATTTCATAAGCATCTGCTTGAGATCATATCTGTTTGAAATATTAGCAAGAAGAGTATTTTTAAAGAAAGTCCAAAATGAGGAGAGAGGGGGGAAATCATACAGAACGTCGGAATCCTCGTTGCCCAAGAATGTAATCGCAATACCACTCTTTCCAGCACGTCCAGTCCGACCAATACGATGCGTATAGTTCTCAATATTCGTTGCCATATTGAAATTCACCACCAGACTAACGTCAGGAACGTCGATACCACGTCCAGCCAGATCAGTTGCAACGAGCACATCGGTATTTCCATTCCGAACGGACGCCAGCGCGGCCTCACGCTGTTCTTGCGTCTTGCTCCCATGTAGCGTGACGGACGAATAGCCCATGTTTTTGATATCGCGCGCGACAGCATCGCAGTTGCGCTTGATATTGACGAAGACTATGATTGGTGGGCGGAATTCTCGCGACGATAGGATCTCTGCGAGACGCTTCTTGCGCTTGTCTTCGCCCGAGATGAATTCGACGCGCTGCTCGACGGTATCGACCGCTTCGCCGATGTTGCCGATCGTGACGATCGCTGGGCGTCTGAGGTATTTGCGTGCAATTCGCTCGACGGCCGGAGGCATGGTGGCTGTATACATCATTGTTTGTCTATAGCGGTCTTTGCCACCGATATGTTGGCTCATTGCTTGTGGGTTTTCTGCGTCTTCCGTGTCTGGCTTTTGGTTCGTGACGGGGAGGGCGTCGAGGATTTTGTTCACGGGCTCCTCGAAACCAAGATCAATCATCCGGTCCGCTTCGTCCATGATAACGTAACAGCATTGACTGAAGACGATCATTCGTCTTTCAATACAGTCTACCAAACGGCCGGGAGTGGCGATAATGATCTCTGCCCCGTTGCGCAAGCTGTAGGCCTGTTCTTCTAGAGAATGACCACCGACAATACTGACAACATTGAAGCCAAGAGGGATGGAGAATTTCTTGGCCTCTAGTTCGATTTGCTGTGCTAATTCGCGGGTTGGGGCCAATATTATCGCGTACGGTCCGTCGTTTCTTCTCCATTCAAACTCGTCTAGACGTGGGAGCTCCGCTATGTAGACAAGTAGGGGGAGTAAAAATGCCGCAGTCTTTCCTGAACCAGTCACAGCGACACCGATAAGGTCCCGATTCTGCAATGCAATAGGGATAGCAGCTCGCTGAATAGGTGAAGGGTCAGTATATCCAACTTGCTCAATGATACTGAGAAGTCGTTTTGGAAGTCCTGATTCAGACCACGACCGCATAGGGTTGGGAATGCCTCCTCCTTTGGTACTGATATTGAAATCTTCTTTGAAGATTCTCCAGTCCCTTTCGCGCATATGCTCCAGCTTCTTCTCAGACCAATGCGCATCCAACATATGCCGTCCGCCCTCTTCCTTCCTTCTTCTTTCCATTTCCAAAATCTCCCTCGCCCTAACCCTGCCAGCCTCCGGGTCTCTATCTTCTAAAGCTCTTGCATAGTTTCTTGTAACGGTATCGGCGAATTCGTCACTGAACCCAGCTAAGCGACCACGTCCAAAGAAATTTGCTGTGGAACGGTTTTGATAGAGCGGATTGTAATCAGGACTCGTATCTTCATCAGCATTCCACTCGAAGTTAAACTTCCTTTCTGTTGTCCGCCTCCGTTTCTTCTTTGCAGAGAAATTCGACGTTTGGTCACTTCCCATGTACCGTTGTCGTATCAAGGCAGCTTGGGCTTCTTCTGGAGAAGGACGCTTTTCCCGCTTTTGTTCAGCTTTCGGTCCAAGCAAAGGAGGCGGGGGCACATCATTTTGTTTCGTGCGCATCGCAGCTGGAGCAGTTGGGATTTCTCCATGTCGTAAGCCCCGAGGCCCAGTGGGGATCGGAGCCCGGGGAGGTCCATCGATTCTATTGGTTTTTGATGGTGGGGAAGGATATCCGTTCGTTTCAGGGCTTCGAGATGAGGAGGACCCAGTACCGTTTGCTTCCAGCCGTCTTTGATTTTCGACTTCCTTCGCGCGTTTCTCCAAGGCGAGCTTCTCTCTTTCCGCTCTTGAGAGGAATTTGGGCTAGATATTCAGGTAAAAACTGTCAGCAACCAACCTATATCTTTTTAGAAAAAATAATCTATCCCGAAAAGCTGAAATGCTCATTGTAAAACAAAATGTACATGTAGGGAAAAGAGGGCCAAAGAGCGCATATGTGAGTGTTCAGTTCAGCGTAACATACATACCTTTGATGCGGCTTCATCAGCTTCCCGCTTCTTTCTGAGTAGTTCCTCAACACTCAGAGGCGTAGTTGATCGCTGGCTTCCCCAACCCTTTTTCCTTTTAACTGCAGGCTGTTCGGGTGGCAGCGCATCGTCTGGAGGAGGAGGGGCTGTGGAGTCTGGGGGCGGAGGAGGAGCAGCAGCATCCGGGGGCGGAGGAGGTACCAGAG
>JAFEJD010000108.1:21920-56941 GCA_018296065.1 Blastomyces percursus | reverse complement strand
AGTTGCCCACAAAGAGAAGGAATCAATCCTAGGAATTAATATGTGTAATTCTATTTTAATGTGGTTGTTTAATTGACTTTGCTTCGTACGCCCGAAAAAGTGGCCGGTTAACTAACTAACTAGGTGATGGATTACGTTATGGGCAGCGGCTGCTTTGTCATCTTGCCCGCCCATTGATTGTTCCATTGGTGTGAACGATTGTTTCAGTTGGCGTTTTCTTGCGTTTCTTCCTTCTTCTGTCTCCTAAGCTTCTCTCTTTGTTCTCGTCAACCTTCGTTCTCCCTGTCTTACATGTCGATTTAAACGCAGATCCTCTGCCCTCCTCTAACCCCCCTTCGTTACTCCGTCCTACGGCCCACTTGCACACTGCTCTGACAGTAGATCCGCCCCAGCTGCTAGCACCTTCATTGACCCACCCAATCCCGTCCTTCTGACTGACTATATTTTGTTGCATAAACTTCTATCCAGCCTTGTATATTACGTGGCACGTTCGCTACTATCCATTTTATTCTGGATACCAACCAATGGCCACTGTGGCCTCCCATGCTACTTCCCAGCCAAACGGTGGTTTGATTGACCCTACCAAGCAAGCGGAATACCCCATTCTCCTGGGCGACAAATTGGCTGGGAAAGGACAATCTAATACAAATAGATTCATTGGCATTACATATAACCATAAGAGCAAGTCGGCTTCTCGACATCAAAGGGCGACAATCACTGCGACGGGCTCCTCCCAGCATCTCTACAAGCTCACACTCCAAGACAAATCCCAGCGCGCAGAACAGACAAATCCTATACACACATACCATGGCAGCGTCGATCCTGCCTCCCTAGTGTCTGAATCAGAGACCAGCAATTTGGTCCTGGTGTTTGACCCAGAGCGAAGAGCGTTTGTTCTCGAGCCTGTGTCGACCAGATTGAATTTCAACCTTCAATCCGCGCCGGGGAAAACTACCCAACAAGTTATAGAACAATACCCGCAGCTTAGTGTTCTCTCTGGGGAAGATCAAACATCTGGCGATGACCAATTACAGGAGGGACATGGTGAGGATGATGCCCAAGGTGCTGCTGATGAAAGCAATCCTTATGATTTTCGCCACTTTCTTCCAAAGCCTAAAACTGAACACGAGGGACCTGATACCACTACCCCGGATGCACATCAAACTCCTTGGAATCATACAAATTCACATTTAGCACCACCACCTGTCACCAGCGTGAGACCAGGACCAAAGCCGGCAGCGAAGGCGAAGCCTCAGACAAACCCGCTTCTACAACAAAAACGACAACCGAAAGCGACGGCTGCGGACAAAGGATCGACGAAGCCTAAACCTAAATCTGGCCGCCGCGTCGAAGAAGTGGACCTCGGCCTCGATTCTTCCTCCTCAGACAGAGAAGAAACTACAGCACAGAGAGCGAATGAAAATAAGCCAGCACAAGCAGCTAAATCTCCCGGGGCGAATATAATTGTTGATGGCGATTTAATTATCGATATGGGCTCTCCACCCCCTGCCCGTCCAGCCTTCAAAATAAATCCTCGGCATTTCTCGTCGAACAATACTTCTGCGAATGAAGCGGACTACGATAGTGATGACGAGGGAGAGATAGAAGACTTGAGATTACCGTCTCCCGCAGGCACAACAGCTCAAGCTCACAAGGGCTACGAGGAGGATGAGGAAGAGGACGAGGAAGAAGAGGATGAGGAACCGGAAGAAAAAAGAGAAAGCGCAGAACAGGATGAAGTTATAGACGATGATGATTTGGCTGCTGAGATGGAAGCGGCTTTTGAAGAGAGTGCAAGAGAGGAGGAGCAAAAGAGGGTCCAGAGGCTATTGCAACAACAGCAACAGATGCAACACCACGTTGTGAGTGACGATGAAAGCGAAGTAAGCGAGGAAGAGTAAGTACATTATGATACACAATTATAAGACCTATCAGCTTCTGTTCATAGTATTTTGATACTATTTTGGGTTCTTTTCCTTTCTTCTCTTGTTGGAAGAGTAGAGCGAACGTGTCTGAATATGGATTCGAGGTTATTTCCTGCTTCCATATATGATTGTATGATATCAACACAATAGTATTATTCAACGATTTTAAAAAAGCAATGATAGACAAGTCGTTTATGTAATATTCTTCCAATGTCCCACCCACCGTAGTATCTCTGCGTCATGGTGATGACGGAACAACAATAATCCGACCCAAATCCAGTTCTCAAGTCCCAACCCTCGCGTCTGGACCAAGCCTCACGCTCCAGACGCTGCCCACCGAGCACTATATCACGTTAAATCCGACTATACCATGACTTATGCATTCATGTCCTCTCATGGGGACTTATGGTGATCGAGGGTGAATGACATCAGGATAACTCTTCTCCCAACCGAACAAGGGCGCTGATTAGTGAGCTGTCTGTCCGTATCTCGCGCTATACTACTGTACCGCGATATATTTGCGCTTCGTCAGTTGAACTCTTGTTCAGCTCATTCTTCACCGGTCACTTTGATCAAAAATGCCTGCTTCGTCGACGCGCGGGTCTGCACCCCCGGCACCAACACCCTCCAACCGTGTGCTAGTTGCGGCTCAGTCGCAATGGCTATTCACGGACGCAGAGCTTTATCGGACACCCTCTATCCTCGATGGGATGACGATTGAAGCTGAACACACAAGCCGTAGCAAGGGGGTTAACTTTATCACCCAGGTCGGAATCCTATTGAAGCTTCCACAGCTCACGCTCTGCACCGCGAGTGTCTATCTCCACCGTTTCTTCATGAGATATAGTATGAAAGACCTTCCTCAGCGTCCAGGAATGCACCCCTACTCGGTTGCCGCCACTGCCTTATTCCTCGCTACCAAAGTCGAGGAGAACTGCCGCAAGATGAAGGAGCTAATCGTAGCCTGTTGTCGCATCGCGCAGAAGAAACCAAGTATGGTGGTGGATGAGCAGTCAAAAGAATTTTGGAGATGGCGTGATACTATTCTACATAATGAAGACGCGCTTCTTGAGGCCTTGTGCTTCGATCTTCAGCTTGAGCAACCCTACCGCCTTCTCTACGACTTTCTTTGCTACTTCAAGGTACAGGAGAATAAACAGCTTAGAAATTCTGCCTGGGCTTTCCTTAACGATTCTACATACACAGTATTATGTGTCCAATTCCCCGCACGTACTATAGCCGCTGCCGCACTTTATGCGGCAGCGAGGCACTGCGAAGTTACGTTCGAAGATGACTCCCTAAATAGGCCTTGGTGGGAACAATTGGACGTTGATCTCAATGAGATGAGAAGGGCATGCAATCGGATGGCAGATATATACGAATTTGTTTCCGTTCCTGTACCTGGACAGCAATATGTGCACCTCTCGACCCGCGACGACGAACCGACTGACAGAACAAGAACGTTCCACCCCAAGAGCGAGGGCAGTATGGATATAAGCGCCAACAACAGTGTGTCCGCTGGTGAGATTAATGGGCGCAAACATGAAAGAGATAGCCATTCTGGCTCATTTAGCCAACATCCAATAAGCGTTCCTCCAAATGGCGCAGCATCGGGAAATCAGGATCGTCAACCTTCCCTGAAGCGCCAGCGGCGTGAAGGGAGCGACGCTGGCACTGAAACATCCTCATTCAGCCAACCACAGCCATCATCATCGTCGCAGGCTTCATTAACTCAAGGAGCTTCAAACCTTAACTTAGCATCAAACCCATCTTCGCAAACCACTATCAGCGATCCATCCAGTCAGAGACTGCCAGAAATGAACGGCCATGGGCATCCCAGGAATGCCTCTCCTCCTAAAAGCAGAATCCCGCAAGCGGCACGCGTCCCTCCAAATCCACAACGACAACAACATCCACTTCCTCCTCCACCCCCAGTTACTGTACCACCTCTTCCTCATCAACACCCTCAGCCTCCTCGCCGTGGAAGTTATGGCAACAATCCACAACCACCAAATAGACAACCGCTCCCCAGAGGCCCACCGTCGGCGACAGGATCCTCAGTGTTCCACCCACCGCCACCGCCACCATCCAATCCCCCAAATAATGACGAATTACAGCAGCGTATTGACGCTATTATCCAGCAAGGCATGCCACCGGAAAACGAGCGGCCCCAGGAACCCAGAGGAAATAATTATTACTATCGTCCATCATCAAATGAAAGGGAGCGGGATAGGGATAGGGATAGATATAGAGAAAGAGATATAGACAGGAACAGAGATCGTGACAGAGATAAGTATAGAGACAGCGATGGGGATAGAGACAGAGCAAGAGAGAAAGGGCACGATCATGATCATAACCGTTCAAGGAGACCTTCATCAGAGACATCAGGATCGGCCGCCATGTCCGTATCTCTCTCTGCACCCTCATTATCTGGAACGCTACCACTTCCACATCCGCCACCACTACCGCCACCGTCGTCCCTGATTCCACCAGCTCCCGCATCTGAGACACGCCGTGACCTAGAGCACGATCGACATAAGCGCGATGTTGTAGAAACGAATACCGCTGCGCCGCAAGGGAATGACAAAAAAGTCAACGAGCCTGATGACGGGGGGAGTGAGGAAGGGGAGGTTTAAAATAGCGGATGTTCCTTCTTTGGTAATAGCACCCTTTCAGTTTCTGATGACGGGTGGCTGGCGAAATGGATGGCACTATTTTTGGCAATCAGACATCCAAGCGTTTAACGTCACCACCTGTCAACAAACCTGGTTTGATTATACGATCGATGCCCTTCGAAAAACATCACCATTTTCGGTGTTGCCGTCACATTTAACAGTTACTTAAAGCTCGTCTGTGAACAGCAGCCTCCACCGCCTCCCTCAATTTGGAGTTATAAACCCAATAATGAAACGAGGCCTACTCCCTCGTTTCAATCTACATGTACCTGATACCCTTCTTCTCAGGGAACCCACTTATGTATATATATTTTTCGCGAACAAGATATTTCGCTATATATCTTCATTGTGTCCACGTACGTATCCACTCCAAGATGTGACAGTCAACTAAAAAAGGGGAAGAAAAGCTCAAGAAAGTTAGAGGACGAAAATTAGTTGGTTCTTTCGGAGCCAAAACGTATGGCGGGCGAGTAGTGAAACCAACTGGTAGATAGAATAAAAGCAGCCAACATGACTGATCCTGCGCACGCTTTAACTTTCCCTAAAACCTCCTCTCAGTCTCACCTATTCCACGGCTCGCACGCTTTTCTGATCCGGGCCAAAAACACGAGACGAAGGAATGAATCTCTTTCCCACGCGAGCTGATGTTTTCCCCAAAAGCTCAACCAATTTAGAGGGAGTAGTAGGTTTCTTCTATAATTACGTCAATAAGGGGGAAAAGAAGGAAAAAGGAAAAAAAAAGAAGGCGCAGGGGCGCCGAAAACGGATCCGGACATATGTCGGATTTTACATCTGGAGGCCGCATATGAAACCGGTTGGTGAATTTCCAATTCGATCTCATCGGCGCTTTGTTGGTTAAATTATGGTTAAAACGAGCGGGAAAAAGACTAAATGAAAAGAAAAAAAAAAACTACCTGAAGGGGTAGTTAGAAGGGTTACATACGTATATAGTATAGGAAAATCTATAGGAAAGCTAATAAAGAAGGGAAACAAGGTAGGCCGGGGGGGAGGTTCCCGCTTTCCCGTTCACTAAAGAGTAAGACAGACCGGTTGGGAGGAGGAGTTTATTAGATTGTTATTTTGGGTTTTGTTTCGGAATCGCTTCAATGAAGTTTATTTAAACAATGTTTTTTCTGCTCCTTTTTTCCATTCTGCTTGCGCCCCAAGGAAATGGTCACACCAAAGAATAAAAGTGCAGGCAGAAGGCATGATATGAGAAAGTAGGATCAAATGAGTACAATCGATAGCTGACAAAGGGATAAGAAATAATAGTAATAACAATGGTTTGAGAACGAAGCGATTAGAAAAAAATACATAATAATGAAAACCTGACCAAAAGCAAAGTAAAAAGTACAGAAAATAGCAAAGAGCCCATACCGAAACAAATTGCCCAAGGGCCTTCACAACGCCTTCCCTGTTCGTTTGGAACTTATTTAAAAGAATTAAGACAGCGCTGAAATGAAGAATATGGCAGTCCAACTTCGAACTCCGGAAAACCAAAATACAACAGGAGTAGAGTATATGTACAGACCCGGTGGGGGAGGGATTAAAAGAAGTATATATATTGCCTTTTCGAGCAAATGTTCAAAAGAGCGGGGATATCGCGTTATGTAGAGAAACGAACGATTCCGAATTACACGTTCGCAAATATTGCATCGAGTTCGTCAACTTCAACAGTTTCTGGGCTGGGCAAGTCGGTCCACGACTCTAGCTCCATTCCCATTCCCAGTCCCGTTTCAGTATCCAAACACATGGCCGGTTTAATGAGTTCGAGGGTGTCGTCGAACGCTGACGTCGATTTGTCTAGAAGGGTAACGGGAACTGTATTATCAGCCGTATCGATTGTATCGCCATCCATTGCGCTTCCATCTGTCTCCAGGGCAGAGTTTGCGTCCTCGCCTTCAACTATAGCGATGGATCTTTTGAGGCCCTTGACTAACCCAGTCGTAGCTCCGGATATTCTAGTAGAGGAAATTCCACGTCCAATAGTAGCCGTGACGTCGTTTTCTCCTTTGAGCGACACAACAGAAATAATGCCTTCGGTTGCCACAGCTTCAGTGTCCATAGCTACGTCGGCATCAGCATCAGCATGTGATGTGGCGCTAGTAGTCGACGATAAAATAGATAGATCTGAGGAAGCGGACGGTGACGGAGATGCACCAAACAGAGTAGTCGCCACGGCCTCATCAAGGTGCTGGTCCTGGTCGGGATTCTGGAGGATATGCGATGTAAAGTAGTCAACATAATCGCTCTCTTGATTATTGGATTCATGATGCGACATTGTAGACCCCTCCATTTCCACCTCGCCACTACCCTCGGAGGCCTTCTGTCCGTTCGGTGCATGGTCCTGTGGTCTATCGTCCTTCTCGAGGTCTTGTCGTTTTCTCGCCGCCAGCTCCTCTGAGGAAGTTCGTTCGCGGACAGAGCTAGCTGTCTGGGTAAACTCCTTCTCATCACCTTCCAACGGGGGAGAAATCGATCGATGGTTGTATGACACACGATGAAGATTGGATAGGTTACCCCTCACACCATAATTCCGGGATGAAGTATGAGGGCCCCCAGGGGCTGAGTGTCCATCTAGCTCAACACCATCTTCATCTTCAAACTCCGGCGCAGATAAATCAACTTCTGGGCTTGGGCTTAACCGAGCGCGCTCACGGGCCAAATCTTGGTCCGCATCGTCAAGATCGATACTTGGGTCCGATACGCTAGGAGTTATCCGTTTCGATTCCGTTGCAGGAGTTAGTATACCATCAGAAGCCTCTGGAAGTGCTTGGTGTGG
This sequence comes from Blastomyces percursus, assembly GCA_018296065.1. Taxonomy (NCBI): domain Eukaryota; kingdom Fungi; phylum Ascomycota; class Eurotiomycetes; order Onygenales; family Ajellomycetaceae; genus Blastomyces; species Blastomyces percursus. The sequence continues at coordinate 49,559 of JAFEJD010000108.1, read as the reverse complement.
CGATGCCGTTAGGTAAAAAAACACTTTGCGCGGATGTACTGGGATTAACTCCTTTGCGATTGGGCAAGGCGAAAGCGCTGTCCAGGGACGTTTTAAATACAGACTTAACCGCGACGACAATAAAGCCGCTGCATTCGCTGAGCTATGATACGAAATAAAACGAAAGAGTTAGCGATACTCTTCTTGCGCACCTGTACAGAGCGAACGCCGGTCAGAGAGAGTACTTACTTCGCAACAGTTTCATTCATGTTTGAAAGGACAGCAGCAAGCTCCTTAATAAGATGGGGCCTATTTCCAGTCCTTTCTAGTTGCTCAATAACAGCAACTACAATATCATCGTTGATGCCATCTGTGTCGATTTTGGCAACACTGCCTGTATCCCGTGGGGATGGTGGCGGCGTGTGTTCATAGGTACCAGCACCTCCCTGGCTCTTTTGACCGGAGCCATCAACTTTGTCTTTTAGTAGATTTGATTGAGATTCAGATGAAACTGACAAAGGCGACCGAGATGTCGAGTCGTGTGACCGCTTGACTTTTTTCGATGGCGGTTGTTGCGTGTCTGATGTCGCGGGATTCTTTGGGGTAGTTGGTGAGCGGTGGGAACGCGACGCAGAAGGTAAATGAATACCTAACGACGGTAGGGAGAGCGACTTTCTACGTGTGTTATAACCCATTGTTGTAAATGCAAAGACAAAACAGAATATATCATAAAGCAGTTGAAAAGAGGTTGATGGTGATGAAGGTTCGATGTGGTTGTTTCGAGCCTGGAGAGAAAAAGATGGGCCGTCGGCGTTGAGCGCAAAAACACCAGGTAACTGGGGACAAAGGAAAAAAAAATACAAGGAGGATTGGTTCTCTTTAGTTTGTTGTGGGTTTCAGCTAGGAGAAGGCGGGATTACTGATAGCAAATGCGCGCTTTCGATTGGGCCGACGGGGTGTTGTGGATCGCAAGTGTGTCGCCAGCCGGGAATGCGACAAGTCGAAGCAGGTTAGGTGCAAAAAGGGCGAGGAAAAAATAGAAGATCCCAGTCGAGGCTGCCGCCTGCCTAGGAACTTTGCAGCCAGCTTGCATCATCCTATCCCAGGGAGGGGAGGCCAAAGTTTGAACCGGGAAAAAGTGTCACACCGCCCGTGGAACTCTAACCAGGCGGCGAAATTTTTGTTTGCACACAGCCGGGAGAGTACCCGAAATTCGAAGCAGTTTAAAATACAGCATTGTTCAAGGTTTTGATTCGACCATAATAACCCTTACAAGCGTGGAATTTCGAACATCAGGGCGCCCCGTAATCTTTGAGGCGGAGGGAGGGAGTGGGAGAAATAAATATGAAGATTTAGCTCCTTCGTTCGGCCTTCTGCTTTACTCTGCATAACATGAACAACGACAAAATTTTACAAGTCCTTGGACCGGATTGAAGGAAGCGAGCTTAGGCAGGCGAAGATCTATGACGAGAAATGATGTCTCCAGCCAGGAGCAGGAGAAAACGGGTGACTATAACAATAGTATATATCAGCGCGAGTAACTAGTGGAACACAGGCGCTGATGAAGAGAACTCTCCAATGAAGAATTTCTGTCAATATGCAACGCGCGCTGGTGACTTGCTCCGAGTTCCCTGCTGCTGATGATGGCAGTCGTCGTCCGTTGGCAAACAAACCCAACCCCGACGGAAAAGTTTACCTTGGGAAGCTTGAGGCAAAGCCGGCGATGCGAGTTATGCATGTTGCCAAAAGCTCCAGGCCAGGAACGGTACTGCCCAGCCCCACTGTCCTGAAGACTGCAATGGACACAAAAAAAAGAAAAATTGGTTGCTTTCATTTTTTTCTTTTTCTTTTTTCTTTTCTTTTTTTCCCCTGCTTTTTGGGGGCCGAGGAGGAGGAGGCCAAAGATGGCAAAAAGGGCAGGATTATCGCAGGCACGACGCCGAAGCGGTTGGTGGGAGAGAAGTAGAAACTGCTAGCGCCACTAGTCGCGTCGGAAGCTGGGAAGAATGAACAAATAAAAATGAGACGTTTTGAAACTTGCTAAACCCACGACTTCCATCCAGAGCAGCAACCGGATCTCGTGGGAAGAAAAAGTGGAAACCAGAAGGCCAAAGGAATCCTAAAAGAAGAGTTACGACAGTCAGCAATCCGAGAGCCAAAGTAGGGGAAAACTTATTTTTCCTTTTAACTATCACCAGTGATGGAATTTGTAGGTCACGACTCACGACCTCGGCCAGCTGGATCCCAGTGTGTTGTAGAAAGTAAATAATAAATCGCTAGTGACAACTTACAAGAGAAGAAGCTCTCACGTACCAAACTCTAAAAGCATGAAGGTGTAGCCGCATCGTCTATCGCGCAAAAAGATCAGAGAGCAAAATAAACGGCATGGTTTTAGAAGAAATACATACACCAACGTCGATGGATGCCTGCGGGATCAAAGCAGCACATGCGGTGATGGCATAGAGCATCCCAAGATTGTCCAGTCGCGACAGAAGCGGAATGAAAGTGCTCGTCTTAGCATATGGCCTTTCTGCCCCTCGCAGCAGCCATCCAATGTCTACATCCGTAGAGATGGAGGTGGATTGTACAGTACAGTACAGTACCACCTACGCCCAGTCCAGGCTATGACAGGGGGAAGTTGTGTTTGTTAACAGCAATTAAAGAGGGCGGCGGCATTGGCGTGACAACGTAATAATAGCTATGGCTTCGTTCTAAATCCCTAACCCAAACGCGTAGAGAGCGTTGGAGTGTTAAACGAACCTTGGAGGATGAGGCTGACATCCTTCTTGAGCAATCTTCGCCTCTGCCCTTCCTCTGCTGACATCTTACATCCTTTTTCTGTATGTTCACGATACATAGAACATACTGTGTCCAAGCACCAATAAACGCAGATGTTTTCTTAGTGTTGTAGTTACCCCTGCTCCAGCAGGCTTGCATACCGGCTCCGCAACCGATCCGTGGGGTATCAGAGTTCGACAGTACCGTACGGAGTGCCACGAGGAGAGTTGACAAGAGATTTTGATAGGAGCGGTTGCTCTGCTGATTTGATAACAGGTTTTCAGCATCCCAATCGGTCGCCATTGAAGGTACATCTTGTAAGAGAAGACTTTACAAGCAAATAGCTACTCAAAGCCAATCCCACAACATAAAAATATCAACATAGCTTTTCCGTCTGTATTGTTGAAACGAGTTTGAGACAACGCCCAACATCCATGTTCTCGCCGCGCAGTTTCTGACCTCATATTTTGTCGGTCTCAGTACAGTACCTTCCATCTTCAACATTCGCAGTTGATGACATAATTAAAACGTTTTAGACAGATCACATCCAAAACCTGCTATATTGATCTTACGTTTCTCACCCACCATCCCTACTGGAACCTATCGACAGGATGCACAATGAGGAAAACAGTGGGGCGGATGGGAAGCGTTCGAATCACTGTTGTTCGTTATGTATGTTTGACAGGCTACGCTGTAAACGAAGCTTGGCCAGCTGAATTTTTGGTAACAAATGGCGATGCAGGCGGCTGATTCATGGATGGCTTTCCAACCGCCACTTGTCTTAAACGAGTGATGTGCCCTGAAATCACCCAGCCCCTAGTTACCAATGTTCGGGGGAACAGAAAGCCCATTCATTAGCCAGATTAGAATCAGTGGCTGGAACCCGCAGTGTGGGTTTTTTTTTTAGTTGGTTGGTTGGTTGGTTGGTTGGTACAGATTATCTGGGTCATCAGACGCGGTCGGCTGTTTTGGAAGTGCGTGGAACCTATGGCCATACTCCGTACATGGGTACAGTTCATAGTTCCATATCTTTCCATCTAATAGGTACCCATAAACATACATCCGCACATACTTTAATGGATGTGAGTATCTAAGTAGGAAGCATATCAGCAGGCACGTAAAATACATATCTATATACACGAGAAGCAGGGTTTAAGAAAGAGCAATTCCAAGGCGAAGGAAGAGTTGAGTTATACGTATTCAGTTGGGAAGTCCTATGGCTAGAAAGCATATCACCTATGGGCGACAAGAACACCCCCAAAACCGGTGCAGCAACGCATCATAACTTCCTCGCTCCCCAACCAAACTATCCCGTTACAGATTTGTCACCTCCAGCCCCATTTTCTCTCTCCTCCTTGCTTTCGCCGGCCTCCTTCTTAGGCCGCAAAACGAACTTCCACGTCGTTCCCATATGCCACCGCTTCGATTCTACTATCTCTAACCCGCTCTGCTGCACAATCTCCCCTATATCGCGATTCCACCAGCACCCATGTCGGTCAGCATGGGCAGCTGCGAGATCATCAAGGAGTTTGTTGAGCCAACGGTAGTGTGAGCGGCCATGCTCTAGCAAGACAATCTCCCCGCGCTCAGGCTCGACTAGTGTCCCAAGATGAGTGAGGTAGGACACGGGGTCGGAGAGGGAGCAGAGTCCCATTGTCTGGATGACGGTGTCGAACTTGCCAGATTGTTGTTGGGCACGTATTTCGCGGTCGTGTAAGCTTATGGCCTTGCTATCTTTGACGTCGTTGCTATTATCGACGCTGCTATGCCGCGAGAGCTGTAGTGCAGCTGTATGTGGCGGAGCCGGAATAGGCGTCATAGCATCCTGCGCCCAAAACGCAGCCAATTTGAAGTGCGGATACATCTTTTCAAACTTCTCTCTCGCGATCTCCACCATTTGGGGACTTTGGTCTACGAATGTGACAGATCTGCATCCCTGAATCTCAGCTTTGCCATTCTTGTCCGTTCCGCGTTTCTCCCCCAGGGAATAGTATTGCATATTTCGCCCCGTGCCACAGGCAACCTCCAGCACGTTGCCACGCGCTCTCTTCACCAGCTCCTCTCGCTTCTTGCCGACGCGCATGATCCGCTCTGCCATTTCCACCTCTGCATCGTAGGTTGGAGCGGTTTGGTGGTATCGATCCGACACGTCATCGGGTACGGAAAGTGTTTTGGACTGTTTCACTGTTCTGTTGTAGGTTACGTAGAGGTAGGTTCCATACGTTGAAAAGAAGAATGCGGCAACTGCGCATACAGTCAACCCTTTCGGGTTTATTGATCTGGCACGCGGTGGTGCCGCCTGCGCTGGAGCAGACTGGTAGGAAGGTTTATTTGGCCCGACTCTTGTTATAATTATCATCAGCATCCAATCTGTATGAATAATTTGGGTTCAATGGTAGCGGTAGCTCGTGGATACACCAGGGGCCATATTTGAGAAGATCCATAGGCGCTGAAGCTAGGAGAATGATATCCACAATCAGATCTAATAGGGCGCCTAGACATAGGAAGTTATGATATAGAGCTTCTGCAAACGCCATCCGCTACTACTAACCTTTGAGATGATGCCATGGGCTGTTGCTTTGACGTGCCTTTCGTCCTTGGCCTATTCCCAAGCTTCGGCGAGCGCTTTGTGTTTGGAGGCGAGACCATCGCTTATATTTCAGAAATCCGGACGCCGGTGAACTTGTAAAAACATGAAAACGTTCGGGTATATAAAACAGAAGCGGCTTTGAGACTCCGTGAGACTAGGCTCGGAAGCAATCACACGACGTCCGCAATGGCGCCTAAATGAACCCTGGAACGAACAGAGATGAACCAAAAAAATATAGCAAATAAAAAGGAAGAAGAGAACATACAATAAGTATACACGTGGGATCCGGTTTGGCCTACTTTTGAAGCTCTTTAGCCTTTAAATATTTTCAAGGCAGAACAGAGAGCAATAAGGCCGGGCATCCAATAGATGCCAATCAAAATATAGGTGAAAAGAGGAGGTAAGGAAAGAGGTATAAATCTTAAAAGAAACAAGAGTGTTTTGTCCTCCAGATATCATGTCGCCAAGTTCTCTACTATCCACGGGCAGTGTCTATATCGGATGTCTGAGAATTTGATGTTGCGATATCTCGGCAACAAAATTCGAACGACGCAATGTGATTGGCCCAAGCTCTCCTGTAACTGCCGCACAATTTACCTAGGTACAGTACGTACCCTGTCAGGTTCCGTGCAGGGACAAGTCATAAACCTGGCATGGTGAGCAGTTGTGAGTATTCACTCTTCACGACTATGCCACCACAAGCTATCTAGCTGCCATGAATATGTTTCCTAGAAGTGTCCGGGTTAACTGGCGACTCCCTATTGCAAGCTCGTATAGACAAACTGTTCCGGGGGCCGATTGTACGCGGCACCAAACGATGGCAAACGCCCAATCTCCACTTGGCCGCCGAGCACCCCCATCCTTCTGGGCCTTTCCCACATCGCTGTAGCCGAGCATCGACTGACCACGGTTAATTGTGTGAAAAGGAAGTGAAGAAGACGACGACGAAGAGCAGGGGATAGAAGGCTACACTTTTGAACATGGCAATAACAAACTCAGCTCAAGACATGATTACCGGATCTGAAACCCCGTTACCGGATTCTATCATCGTTGTTGGGGGCGGGGTGTTTGGATGTGAGTGAAAAAACATATTACCCATTCGGAACCGAATTGGCACTGTCCGCTGGCTATTTCCTGTTCGTAGAACAGCTCTCTTCTCTGTTCTCCCTACTTAAACCCAATTGAATATCCATGGTTTTGTTTTGGGATCCATAGCAAGTTGAGGAATCTGGAAAGCTGATCTGACCGGTTATAGTGTCCACCGTCCTCGCCCTCTCCGCTCGTCACTCAGGGAAAATCACACTCATCGACTTTTCACCGGCAATCCCAAATCCCCAGGGCTCCTCCGTAGATAGCTCTCGCATTGTGCGCGCGGACTATGCTATTGCCGCCTACAGTACTTTGGCAGAGTCAGCTCTTGAAAAATGGCGTACGACAGATTGGGGTCAGGAAGGCCGCTATACGCAGAATGGCCTCGTTCTGGTGTCATCCGGTGACCGGTTTGGCAAGGACTATGTGCAGGAGAGCTACGAGAATGTTAAAGCTATGAACCCCGACGTTGTTGAGAAACTACCTACGAGAAAGGATGTTGAACGGGCAGCACCGGGTTACGGAGCTGGCCTTCACGTCTCGGGGGGATATGTGAACTGGGGATCTGGATGGGCCGACGCAGAGGCGTCGGTGAGGTTCGCTAAAAAGAAAATCGACGAGATGGGCAAGGTGGAGTGTCGGACCGGAGAAGTCAAGCGGATACTATCAACACCAAATCCAGGTGATTGCCAGAAAGGAGCTAAGGGGGCTGATGCTCCTTCCGCACGGGCAAAAATCACCGGTGTTGAATTGGCTGATGGCACCACCATCACAGCTGATCTGGTCATATTAGCTACGGGGGCGTGGACGGGCGGTCTAGTCGACCTCCGCGGCAAAGCTGAAGCGACAGGCCAAGCTCTTGCCTATATACGTATTTCCGATGAAGAGCAAGCAAAGCTCGCAAACATGCCTACTGTCTTAAACTTTTCGACGGGCATGTTCATCATCCCGCCGCGCAACAACATCCTGAAAATAGCGAGACATGCATACGGCTACCGGAACCCCAAGCGCGTGTCAGTTCCCGGCCATAATCAAACAGAGACAACGATTGAGGTCAGTCTTCCTGAGGCAGACGTCCCGCTGCCAGAGGAGGGACAGGACGCATGCAGAGCTGCGCTGAGGGAAATGCTGCCGGCGTTTGCGGATCGGCCATTTGAAAAGACCCGCGTGTGCTGGTATTCGGATACGTAAGTTAACTTGCCCCTTGCCCCCCCCCCCAGTCCATCCAACACACCATCTCCAGAAGTAATGATAATATAACCCTTTACACACACACCTTAATCCTAACCCCGTCCCTTTCTCTCTTTTTGTTTCCCACCCACCAGACCGAAAGGCGATTTCATAATCGACCACCACCCGCATTACGCCGGCCTCTTCGTCGCAACCGGCTGCAGCGGCCACGGCTTCAAATTCCTGCCAGTACTCGGTGAGAAGATCGTCGATGCCGTCCAGGGTCGCCTGGAGCATGAGTTACGGGAACTATGGCGTTGGCCTAGCGCCGTTGGTGGTACCAAAGGTGATGATCCTGAGACTGCTCCTGTTGTGTGGACAGAGGACGGGAGCAGGTCCGGTCCAAAGGGGTTGATCCTGATGGACGAGTTGGCTAAGGGGAAGAAGAGGGTGAGCAAATTGTAGGTGGTAGGTAGTAGGTAAGTTTTCTTGGTGATTTTGTATACTTGTTTCGGTTTTATTTTACTGTTTGGCTGTTTATATGTACGGGTTATGATTTGTATTATGCGTTGCTGTTGTCTTGACTTCTCCTCTCTCTTTGGCGCCTGAAATTAAGTGCATGAATTATGCAGACTGTGGTTGAACTGTTATTATAATAGCATGAGGATGTATAGAACTACTAGTGTAGAATGTAGGTGGGAGGTGGTAGGTTGATTTCTATTTGTTTGGTAGATATAAATATATATGTTTTTCTTAACTTGACATGATGTTGCACCTTAGATGATATTTGGGATAAGAACTGCCAGAGGGCCAGGAAAACAACAACTAATAAAAAAACAGTCTTGATTTTACAAGGCCTGTACGGATAGACGTGGATGAATAGTTAACTGTCAGACCCTCCGGTCTGACATNNTGAAAAATGATAGTAGCGGAAGGTATAAAAGAAAACGAGCAATCCCAGCGAGTGATCGCTCTCTTTAATGAATCAAGTTTCTTATCGCTCAGAATATACACTGCGTATCACCCAAAAAAATCCCAAAATTTTTAAAATTGTAAACATCTCAATTCTCAGTCTACGATTCAAATAGTTACGAAAAAGCAATTCTACATTTCCAGAACATCCACCATATTATTTGATTTATTCATATCATATTCTTTAGTTAAATTTATTTCTCGCTAAGCCATCTATCTCTGTGTTACCATTAACCCTCCTCTTCCAATCGGCACAAACTATACCCCTACTCCCCCGGTACCAAATGTAATTAAGAACTCAAATCAAAAATGAGAAACGTCATGAAGAGATGCAAGTTTTGTTTGGGGTAAAAAATAGCGGAAAAAATGGTAAAAGGTAGGTAGGTTCACGGCCGAAAGACAAACCTTTAAAAGGGGATTTCAATTTATTTTCTTTTTTAAAGAAAAAAGAAAACGAGACGAAAAAATAGGCGAATTAGAACCCCAGTCCAGTGGTAATCTGGTAGTTTGTTAAATTGAGTCACCCTCTCCCATATGTCGATGGCGACCAAACCAGAGGGATGAAGCAGAAAACGGTACCATTTAGATGTAGCCTCGTCATATGATATGTGAGGAAGGGGAGAAAGGGAGAAGGCATGATCGAAAATGGGAAACACGCCACGTTGGAAAAAAAAACAAGGGGAGAAAAAAAACAGAATTCGTCCCATTAATCTCGAATTTATTACGCCCGAGCGCCCCACCCATCAGGTCTGCGGGGAAGAAACCGCGACTTTTTCTAATATGTACGTAAGTAACAGAAACTGGAACATTGATAAAAGACACTCTGGAGCCGTCGAAAAAGGAGAAGGCAAAAAAAATAAGAAGCAATTCGCTATAACTCCACGTAAATGCATCACTGAAAGACATAGAAAGAAGAAAAGCAGTTCCTCCTCCGTCAATAGTGGCGTGGTGGGTGTGATAAATTTTTTTGTGGTTTAGTTGAGCTTTGCTCAAACCAGGGATTAGGATGTCCACCACGCAAGGTGAGAACTACGTGATGCATGTTCCATCCAACCAAAGTATGGACGACAAGAAAAACTGTTAATACAGGGTGTGGTAACGGAAGTTTCAGATAATGTGGTGCGCGGATTTGATCTAAGGAGAAAGTAGCAAGGAATTAACCTTTGCGGAAGTCTTCGCAAGGAGCAAGTTAGTATAGGGAGTGAGTAGTACTAAAAGATAGAAGCGCCCAAACACTTACCAGCAAGGACAGGGTAGATCATTTCGAAGGCTTGATAGATCTCCTCTCGCACTTTGGCTCCCGTCAAAACGATCTTGCCGCTGACGAAGATCAGTAGGACAATTTTCGGTTTCATCATACGATAGATGAGGCCAGGAAAGAGTTCAGGTTCGTAGGAGCTGAAATTGTGATGGCGACTGGCAAGACCCTCCAATCGGATGGGGAACTTAATATCGCAAGACCCAACAATGTTCTGGATTTTGAAGTCCGTAAACTTGGCATTGAACCCTAGCTTTTGGATGATACGGGCATACTTTCTCGAAGCGAGCTTGGAATCATCTTCAGACTTCGCACCGGTAACGACCATCTTACCCGAGGCAAAAATAAGGGCGGTGGTCTTCGGTTCGCGAATACGCATGATGACAGCAGCGAAACGCTATATGTAACATAAATTGTTTTAGCCATACTTTGTCATGGCTAAATAAATTACACCTCTCGCAAGCCAAAGGAGAGCAAGGAGGAAGCAAAAAAAGGTGCGTTATATCAGTACCTTTGGGTTGTATTCCGCATTCCTAGCGTGAAGCGCAATGGTCTTCAGGTCCAGACGGCAGTCAAGGTTGACTGTAGCAACAATGTTTCTTTAAGGAGGCCATGTCTGTTCAGCATTCTGGTGAACCAGAAGGACATCAGGAGCTATACTCACTGTAAAGTAGGCACAATGCCGCTAACTCCAGGACCGGCACTGGCTCCTGGAGTCGCAGCAGGGGTTGCGGGTGTCATCCCGTTGCCAGCAGCGGCATTTCCTGCCTGCATTTGACCATTCGCTTGTTGCAACCCGTGTACCAGCCCTGGTTCCTTCTCTGACGATGGTGGAGTTAAGTCACCAGCGCCCCCTGGGAACGATAGCGAAGCTGGAGAAGTAAACGCCTTCGCCTGCTCCGCAGTCGAGGGATGAGTAGTAAGAGAATCCATGTTATGTAAGAATTGATTTGAGAATCGCGTGGGTGCAAGGATGGATCTGGTTGTATAACGATCTAGAACTGTCTATGTATTGTCGCGTTAGAGCACTGTCTCCACCCGAAATGTAGCAGTAACAGAATCCACGTAACGACCGGATGCTCAGTTTAAATTGAGCTTCATGAAAGGACTGGAGTAGGTGAACAAAGTAGATTACATGTGGATTGAGAAGAACGGCAAGCTCCTGGATGTAAAGATAAGGTGTAGGGTGTATTGGTATTTATGAGTGGTTGTGAGGAAGCAAAATGAACGTGTTGGAGTTGTGGTCAAAGGGGAAGCTGAAAGTGAAGTGGGAGCCAGAAAGGGGAAATGCGGCTCTGCAGAAGCCCAAAGAAAAATACACATACCGTTTGGATGTGCGGGAGATAAACAACTCAATGTCTCCCCCGAAGATGATACAACCAGACGGCAACAGCAGATGTATGCTGTGAGCGATGCGCAGGGACGAAGGCCGAATATTACTATTAGGGTCCTCTTCCGCTTTCACGGTGCGTCAAGTGATGACGTGAAGTTTGAGAATTGCGCAGGAAGAACAAGGAGACAAAGAATAGCCGTTCAAATTCGAGCGGTGAAAACCGGACGGATAGCTTGGGTAGATGCGCGCGGAGGACAGTGAGAACTGTATCAAAGTCGAGACAGTGCCAGAAAGCCTCGACAACGCAAGCGGTTTCCGGTAGGATCCAAGACGGCGACGACAGAAATAAAAGTCCCAGAGTCGCAGAGTCGCAAGCAGAGACAGAAAGATTAAAGAGGTAAAGGAAAGTCAAAAACAATGAAATAATCAAATATATCACTGGCTGTGCTAAGACGACAATCGCAGGGTGGTGACCCTTGACAAGAGAATGCAGGAGCTATCAGCGACAAAAGATACCGCGATGGCGAATTATTTTTTTCTTTTCTTTTTTTCTTGATCTAAATTTGTTGAAGGAGCGTGTTGAGGATTTTCGCAGACACCACGCGGATGAAACGAAAATAAAAGCAGAACACCTAAGATAAGTTCTGCTTGGTCCCACCCTTTTTTCTTTCTTCCCTTCTTTTGTCTCTTCTGCTTTTATATATATAGGGTGCGACGTGATAATGTTTTCCTCAAGTCCTGGCAACTACTCCTCCGTTATTGATTTGGTATGAGCTGAGAATAAACAGCCCTCCGTCACTCTCTGGAATACGAGGTAAAGAAAGGGGGAAAAGGAGAAGGGAGAAGAGCCAGGCGGAATCTATAGAAAGGGGCGGAGAAGCGGGGGGTGGAATAAGGAGGGACAGAGAGGCGGACCAAATGGGAGGGAGGCGAGATTGACGTTCCGGACGATGCCAAGACCAGAGCAAGACTCCAGACGAGACCCAGAAAAGTGGGAGGACGCCTTCTTTTATACTGCGCCCGTTTCACCGTCAATGTGGCCACGCTGGTCCTTGGCCACACGGCGTTTCGCTTGTACACACGCCCCTTGCCACCCCTTTGCCGTGGCGCCGCGGCCAGGAATATCACAGCGAATTGCCCAGCACTGGTCGCCGTCTGCCTGCTGCTTCAAGCGGCGCCGTTTGCTTGCCTCATTGGGCCAGTCCTCTTGGCCTGCCAAGAACCATTATCCGCTTTTGTAATCAAAGTTATTCGATCGTCGATCAACGAGCGTCAAATCAGCGGCCTGATCACCCACACCATATTTCCAACCTGACCTGCAGGGTTTTTACTAATGAGGTGCCAGGCAGCGCCATTCCGCTTTCCGGATTGGTCCGGCCAGTATGAGTCAGACCCACACCGTACCTGCTAAGCCGACCGACGCATTACGTGCTGGTCCCCCGTCCAATAATGTATTACGCTGTAATGAGCCACAATCTCCTCTCCACGAGAATGCGCAGAGCACGCAGGAAGCAGTACGCATACTGTAATAATTCTTGTTTTGAATCCGTTTTGCTCTCTGGTATCAAAATACCCCTCTCAAACTGCACCCAGACCAATCATAGTGTTTCTCGGCCTATTTCCTCGCATCTCTCAAAACTGCCGCCCAGCGCGAAAAGAGATTATCCGGCCGTTGCCGCTTTATTGCAGCACATCTGGAACAAAGAGGCGGCTCCTGTTTGGGTCTTGGCAGATCTTTCTGTTTCTTGCTTCCAACTTTTGGTCGCGTCGGGCTGGCCTCTATCCACGCGCACACGCACCAATGAGAGCCCGTCTTTTGTAAAACTCATCCTTCCCAAGGTTGAAATTCAGAGTCAGCTTGGGCGGTTCTTTTCACGTGAATTTTTCTATGTAAACGAGAGATCCTCTCGTCTACGAAGGCTGCTGGCTGTTATTCGTCCTTCCCTCAACTCACCAACATCTTAACCATACATCGCGAGTGTTGGAACCATTTTGCGCATGCTCGTGGTGGTAATATTATCGGACAAGGCTAGCTGAGAATAACCCTGGGTCGTCCTCCTACAGTTTGACGGATTCCGGATGATGGAGCCTTTGCTCAAAACAAAACCATCGTCAGGTTGGCTGGTGCCTAACAAACCAACATCCATTGCACCGCGAGGCTCTGTCAACACTTCAAGGGGATTGGGAACCATTTGTTATTCTTCTGGTTGGAAAGGAGCAGCCTGCACACCCACCCACTCGCGAAACTGGCCCCAAGGCTGAGTGAGTAATGACATGAAATACCGCAAAAGAATTGCACGGGAAGAAATTTGGATCATAACTCAACAAAAATTAATTAACTGTGCTCCCTAACTTCGGATCGGCTGTCGCCCAAGATTTCTATTTTACGGGCTGGGTTGGATACAATACAAGGGAGACAATCACGTCACCATCCACCCACCCAACTTTCTCCTGAGTGACATTGAAATGGGCGCGTACAGGTAACTTGTACGTGTTGTGTGCAGCGCATACAACTGCACAGCCGACCCCTCCTGCAACCACCCGGACGAAAGCGGTCGCTAGACGGACACCCGCCCCCAATACCCCCTAATCCCCAGAGGACCAACCACGGCTCAGAAACTGGACTATTCGCCAAATCGACGCCCCTGTCTGCAAGGAAATAATGGGTGGAAATAAATACTTAGCCATTTGCTGGGGACAAGATCGTTTCGACAATTATATTTTTCGGTGAGCGATTTTAGTTTTTCTGATGGTGAGAACTCCATTTGCTTCCAATTGCGTATTGTTGCGTTATTTTGTTATTTTATTGTGTCGTTGAAGTATTCATTTACTTTGTTTTCTTCCAGTTGCGGCTAAACGAAGCTTGGAAAGAGACCCTTTTTTTCTATATTTTCTTTTTTCTTCTGCCACTTCTAGCACTGTTGCGCGGGTTGTCAACTCCGTGAATACATCAGGTTTCTGTTCCGACTCTTTCCTTTTGCTCAGCGTTGCTTTCTTTTTTTTTTTGCAGAGAAGTTGAGATCCGAAAGGGGAAACTTTTCTCTCTAGTTTCCAGCTTCGTAAAGAACTTGGAAAGAATTTCATGCTTGGGATCAAACTTGACGCATGTTTCTTTTCTTTTCTTTTCTTTTCTTTTTTGTGAAGAGAGGTAGGAGACGAAAGACAAATATCTAACGTGCGGTTGAACAAAAATTTCTGAAGTTCAGTCCTCCTTTTGATGTATAAGAGGTACCTGTTTTCCCTAAGGAAACGGGAGGAGAATAAAGATAAAGAGTAGGTACATAGACAGACATACCTGCCTTTTGCCAAGTTCACGCATACTCCGCCTAGGGGGGACGTCTTCGCTCATATACCCTATATGACATGATGTGTCGGTACGTGCGTTCAGGTCATTTTTAAACGTCGATATTAGTGCCAAGCGATTGGAGTGTCATGTACCGACATGGTCCCAAGTGCCTGTACATATTGGTTGTCTCTAGCAACCGGGGGCCCGCTTGATTGTGTGCCAATATCCAAGCTCCCTCAGTTCCCGTAGACCATATGATAGAAATTTTCTACGTGGTTGGAAAATTGTCGCAAGTGATCAATAATCTTATCTGATCTTTATTGTGAGATTACTGGCGAGAGTGGTGAGAACCCGGACGGAGGCCATCCTCACCGCAACTGTTTAACGAGTGTTTTTAGGCAGGGAGAGGTTCTAAACCAATGGCTGCCTTCGCCTTCTTTTTGATGTTATGGACTGACATTTAGAGTTGACTTTAGGCAACAATTGTAGATTTTTTCGCCTGGTTTAAAATACTTTTTGTGTCGGGAAAAAGGAACCTGATGAGAGATGATGCACAACAAGGGCCGCCGACATGCTGGTTCTACGGACAGCAATCTCGCGGTTTCATCGCTCATCATCGGATTTAGGCATTCCATGTTTTGTTGCGCGAGTGTAAACATATCATCAAGGTTCTTGCGAGTATTGTAGTCAAAGCCAATGGTTAGTATTTTCTTCATTTTGGGTCAAGGCATACTCTGTACAACGGACCATATTACAAGCTATCTACCCACCTCTCAACTGTCAGTCAGATTTTGCTATGGTTATTAGGCCCTTCGCCAAGGCGATATCTTATCCATTGTTAACCAATCCGATGTGCATGATGAAGACCTCATCATACCTGATTGATTGGCTAAATGTTGGCACATCAGGGGGACAACAACAGCTCAATGCCAGTTTGAACTTCTCAATCTTTGCACTGTGGGGCATCATGCAAGAGGGGCAGATCTCAAGGTAATGAAATATATGAAATATCTGTGCACTGCACGGTTAGAGACGTTGAGGTTATTCTGACTTCTCCGTCCCAACATTAGCAACCGCATTCGATAACAAGTCGAGTGCATCCATTTGCTCAAATACGCCCGTCGGGAATCACATCAATCACAGGAGGATTACAATAAAGCTTAGGAGATCATCCATGGCCTCCTCCAGCGGTCCATCATTATTATCAGCTAAAGGGTTCTCACCATATCAACACTAGTAGTATAGTGCCACGCCACGGCCATGCAAAGGAATAATGAGCATGCCCTTCGCAATCCAGCCAAAGACGACAAGTTTCTTTTAGCCGTCATGAAGTTTGATGCTAGTGGATTCACTATCCGGTTTTGATATGGGAGACCTAAGAAGAATGATTTCTGCTCTACCGATATTGCGGGACGTTCGGCCTTCGGGTTGATTGTGCTCGAGAGGAGGGATGCTGTCCAGTCCTAATCCCACGAGTGGGTATCATGGCAGTAATGGACAGTGTGCGGGTTTGTCCCGGACATCAAAGGGCTTTCTGAGTGGAGAGGGGGCGATGTTATGTAGCGGGAGAATGGGTTCACCTTCCCTTGCTTCTGAGCCTTTTTCTATCCCTTTTCGTTCGTTGCATGAATGATATCATGATATTGGGCGAGAGAACCCGAATTACCTAGTACACTTGGACAATATGCCTTCTCCGCAGAATCCTCTACCAAGTTGAGGCACATGTGAATAGGGCGGGAGACCAGGTCCCTCAATTTGAATCATCAACGTTGTTATTCGAGGTCCCTAATCATGCTACCGGTTTTGGCTGGGTTTCGACTCCTTCGTCTAGTTATATATATACATATAAAATGTTTCACATTGTCGTCTAAACATCTTGAAAGTTTGTTATTACTGAAAAGGGAAAACATACAAACATATGTGTCCTTCAACTTATATCGCTCGAACAATATCGCTCCGACTTGATTAGGGAGGACGTCATCCCGCTGTATTTTTATATTGTACTAGGTGCCTTCGCTTTCTAAAGCAAAAGCTGCTTACTGTGGCTGATGCCTTCTTTTTCTTTATCTTTTCTAATAATCGGTCAATGATTTCTTCATGGAATGAGACGCGAGGAAGGATTCATGGACTGTCGAAAGTCATAATGAGTAAAGCTCGACGTGGTTTCCCGTGGAGCATCAGAAGCTGCCCCGACACGATAAACAAATTGTCCTAGGATGTTCAGGAAATAGAATAAGCAATTACTGCGTTATCGTAGAATATATTCATGCACACCACCTTTAATAGATGCTGCCTCGAGTCGAGTACGCTTTGTTAAAAACAAAAACGAAAAGAAAATGGACGCTGCCGGAATCGAACCGGCGACCCCGTCAATGCGAATGACATATTATACCACTAAACCAAGCGCCCAGACGATTGGTCACGGATTTGGAGGGATGGTACTTTATTAGTCCATCGGTGATCTTGAGCCCAGCCTCCACCGCTTGCCATTGTGAATTACCAAGATATAGGTCTCATCGGATGAACACGTGCTTGGCGGACAGCTGCCAAGCACCAAGTCGAAAGTGGGATAACTGAAGTTCCCTGGTTTCCATCTGCCGCCTTCCCATTGGCTGATGGAGAAAGTTCGGCTGTTCACGGCCTGGCAGCGATATTCCATGAGTGCTTGGTTAAAACCCCGGGCCCGGCGAAATAAACCCGCAAATCCCACTGTTTTGTCAATTTATATACCTGGAGGTGGTCTGCTGAACTCCTGTTGTTTGAAGACAACGCACAATGGCTTCACAGACCGCCTGGTTACCTCTCTTGAGGCGGGAACTTGCTCCTATCTCCCCCCGCTCCTGGAGAGCTGGTGTGCTGAAAACTCCTGCTTGTGCTTATTCCACCCGCACACCCACAGCATTCGTCGCATCCAGCCGGCGGCGAATAGTCCATCAGCGGCAATTCCTAGCACAACATGTCGGTTTAAGCCAGAAACAGGACTTTTCAGGCACAGGACGACGGCGATTTGCGGACGAGTCAGAGAGCTTTGATCCATCCCTGATTGAACGGGAATCGGACAGTGTCGATGTCTGCATTGTTGGTGGCGGTACGCTTTTATTCCCTCAGCCGTACTTTACTAGATTTGTTGTTTCCTGTTTCGAATAGTATGAAAGTTAACTAGACCTTGTCGTATGTGAAAAACAGGCCCTGCGGGCCTCGCCGCAGCTATCCAGCTGAAGAAAATTGCAAATGAAGCGGGCAATGAAGATTTCCGGGTGATACTTTTGGAAAAGTCGGGCGAGATTGGGGATCATATAGTGTCGGGTAATGTTTTAGAACCCAGTGCGATAAACGAACTATTTCCCGATTGGCTATCGGAGGACAACCCATCGAGATTCGAACATGCCACACCTGCGAAATCCGATAGCATGCGCTTCCTTACGAGCAAATATGCTATCCCAATCCCATGTCCGCCTCAGATGAATAACCATGGAAATTATATTATCAGTTTAAGCCAGTTATGCAAGTGGCTGGGAGAACGCGCAGAAGAAATTGGAGTTGAGTTATACCCCGGGTTCGCCGCAAGCGAGGTGTTATACGAGAAGGATGGATCTGTCAAGGGAGTTGCTACCAATGATCTTGGCATTGGGCGGGATGGGAAGCCTAAGGATTCCTTCGAACGGGGAATGGAGTTCCATGCCAGAGTCACGTTGCTTGGTGAAGGTTGCCATGGAAGCTTGACAAAGCAGGTCATAAAGAAATTCGACCTACGACGAGACAGCCAGCCTCAAACCTATGGATTGGGCGTCAAGGAAGTTTGGGAGATTCAGCCCGAAAAGTTCAAAAAAGGAGAAATCCTCCATACAATGGGTTATCCATTGCCAAAAGATGCATATGGAGGATCGTTCCTGTATCATTTTGGTGATAACATGGTTACTCTCGGGTTGGTTGTTGGCCTTGATTACCCCAACCCGTGGTTATCGCCGTATGGGGAATTCCAGAAATTAAAACACCATCCCCTTATCAAGCCTACTCTGGAGGGCGGAAAATGCATATCTTACGGAGCTCGCGCGCTTGTTGAAGGAGGTTTCCAGTCCATACCGAAATGCGCTTTCCCGGGTGGGGCGTTGATTGGAGATAGTGCAGGGTTTGTGAATGTTCCTAAAGTCAAGGGCACACACACTGCTATGCGGTCTGGTATGCTAGCTGCCGAGGCAGCATATTCTGCCCTTTCTAATTCAAACAACGGAAGCGTGTTCCTATACGACTATGAAGATGGTCTCCGAAAGTCCTCCATCTGGAAAGAACTCAAGGAAGTACGAAACATGCGCCCTTCATTCGGAACTCCCTTGGGTATTTACGGCGGCATTATGTACTCCGGTCTAGAAGCATATCTTTTCCGTGGCAAGACGCCCTGGACCCTGGAGCACCATAGTACAGATCACGATGCCACTAGGGCTGCCTCCGAGTGCGAGAAGATCGAGTATCCCAAACCAGATGGGGTTATTAGTTTCGACATCTTAACAAGCGTTAGCCGGACTGGCACGAACCACGAGGAAGACCAACCGGTACATCTTCAAGTTAAGGACTGGGACAAGCATACGGAACAATGTTATCCCAAATATCAGGGGATCGAGAACAGGTTTTGTCCTGCCGGAGTCTATGAGTATGTTGAGGATCCAAGTAAAAAGTTGGGTGTGCGCTTCCAAATTAATGCGCAAAAGTAAGTCTTACAACAGCTCCCCCGGTGTCCACTACGCCATGTAGTTTGTTGATGGCGATCACTGACAATTAACCCTCTTTTTTTTAGCTGCATCCACTGCAAAACCTGTGATATCAAGGTCCCGACTCAGGACATCAACTGGCAGACCCCCCAAGGTGGGGAGGGCCCGAAATATTACCTAACCTAGGAATCCACACTTCTTTTCCGGTTCAAATGGCTATTTTTCTTTTTTTCATTTCTGATCCAAAACTGTCTATGGTCATCACATTCTTGATAGAGGAATTGCTTGTTGGTTATGTGTAAATTATTCCCATTCCGCGTTTCATGTCTCCTTAGCCAACTATTACCCAAAATGTATTATTGTGTAGTTTGTACATACATACATACTGCTATATTATGGAGACGAATTCAGCCTTGGATCCAACCTCATCAACGGCCGTAGAAAGCAGGTCGAGGCAAAGTCAACCCCGTTGCTGTTTCCAACGAAGATCCGTTCAGACTTCGAATCAGAACAAGACAGTCTTCCGACAAAAGTATTCTTTTTCCCTTTTCAAAGTTCGGCTCTCCCCGCAAGCTAGTAAAACTCCAGCGAACACGGCCAAGGCATGTACCGTACGTACATACATGCCTTGTGGTGAAAGTGAGGCAGCCAGCGCCAGGTGGTTGGTTGTTGTGTATTCTGCCGTTTGACCGCCTTTTTCAGCCTCGTTTCCAAACATCACCAACTCATCGTTCCTCTCCAACCATTAATCCACGGCGTCTCTCTTTCTGAAGCGCTTAACTGTACTGACGTCTTCATTTCTGGAAAGGATAATTCCCACCTCGAACTGTTTTGCATAAGGCTGGCCAGGCTGTCGAAAACCGTGTTGGTAATCTGGAGAGGACCACTCCAGTAAATACCCCCAGCTTCGTCGTCTACGTTCTCTCGTTGCTGTCTTCTCGCTGTTAATTATCCAGGGATTTAACACACAACAACATTCAAAAATCACACCGCGCGTTCTACAGGATCCCTTTCTACCTTCTTTTCTTCGTATCTGCAATAACCGTGTTCTTAAGATACACCATCACACCAACTGCCCGTCATGACTGAAGTGTCATCCACACGTCTTTATCTCGGGAATCTGCCCCGCAACGGTATGCTGGTCTTACTACTACATCCTCCTTGTACTTGAGCACACCCAAAATCCACTGTATGGCGCTGGCACACAAAGACACACTATATATATTCAGATACCCAACAGTAGGACAACTTCGTGTTCCCTTGGGATCTGGATTATCCTCGTTTTGTGGAGGACTGTGACCACCACATGTGACACGATGGAAAAGTAGAGGATATGCCAACAAGATTCAAAAAGTCCACTCCCCAAAAGGAGAAGAAATTCAGTTATATTCCACTCCAATGGATTAAAACTCCTGGCTTGCTCTTTACTGGATGGTTTAGCCTCGAAAAGCTGACTCAAAGGCGCCAATTTTGGCCTGGATTTTGTTTTTCCAGTCACCAAGCAGGAGATCGAAGATCATTTCAATTCCCACCACGGCTCCGGAAAGATTACGGAAATAAAGCTCATGAGCGGCTTTGGCTTTATCGAATATGAGGATGCTATGGATGCAAAGGACGTAGTACCAGGTACGTAACGGGATTTGGCGTTCATTGCGTGCATTCTCTTCCCTTCTCATTCATTGAATGGCTTTGAGACTAATTCAATGCCGTTGTCTATAGCTTTCCGTATGTTTGTGATTCTTTGACATTCCTCAACTTACTCACTGCCAGGGGCTGCCTTTTTTGACCACCCTGGCTTGTAGATGGTACGGACTTCAAGGGTGAACGTCTCACTGTCCAATTTGCCCGTGGACCCCGCCACAAAGAAACATTTTCTGGACCGTCGGACCGCTCTAGCGCTCCACGCCCGCGGCGGACAATCTATCGAATGCAGATATCTGGACTTCCAGAAACCAGTTGGCAGGTTAGCTCAGCTCCACTTGCTCCCGGAACCCATTGGAGTTCTTCTGACTTGGACCCTCTCTTTCACCATTCTCCTTTTCTTCCCTCCCTTTATTATAAATGCGCAGGGCTTGTCATGTAACTTGACAAACCCTCTATTTGAATGGCACTTGAAATTTCATCAGCATCATAGAATGCATGCAGAGTTGGATGTTCTTTTCCATAATGCTAAGCTCTTAATGCCCTTAAGCTGCTGGAATGGAGGGTCCATCTTGTTTCTTTCAATATGCTTCGTCGTGGTTGTCACTCATCCCAATAGCACACGGAGTTCCTCTGCTGCCACTAGATAGTTCTCCCTGAACCGGAGCATAACCCTTTTTCTGACCGGCTGGATTTCTCACGGGTCTATTCTTGCGCATCTCTGTCTTGGAAGGAACCTGGAATTTCACACCGTTTGTCTGGAACAGGACTCACACATTCGCCTTGTTTAGGATCTCAAAGACTTCGCGCGACAGTCCGGCCTTGATGTAGTGTACTCGGAAACTGGCCACGATGGAAGAGGGTGAGTATTCTCGAACTTCAGGTCCTTTAAACGAAATCTCTATATCTTTGGATTAGGATTACTGATATGGTGCGTGTGTGCGTATAAAAAAAGATTTGTTGAATTCGAAACAGGGAGCGACCTTAAAACTGCAGTTGAGAAACTGGACGGCCGTGAATTCAAAGGCTCCAGGGTCTTGTGCACACAGGACGTAGGAAATCCCCTGGTTTTCCCCTCCCGGATGGCTTAGTTCTCATTTATATACCAGATTCAATCCCTGGAGGACCGTCAATCCCGTGAACCGTACCGCTCCCGTTCTCCTGGCCGACGGGGAGGGTATCATCCCTACGATGATTATGATAGACGCGGGCCTCCACGCGGCGGATACAGCCCGCGCAACCACTACCGCGAGCGCTCCCCGGGCCGTCGTGACTACTATGACCGCGATGGCTACGGACGCCGCACGCCGCCTCCACGCTCTCGTATGGATGACTACCCGCCTCCACCTCGCCGCCCTTATGACGATCCGTATGACCCACGTGGGCCTCCTCCCCCTCGTCACTATGATGACCCTTACGCCCCCAGGCCATATGGCCGCCCACGAAGCCCTCCACCAAGAGGTGATTATGGCTATGATCGCCGCCCATACTGGTAGAGAACTCTCATTTTCCTACCTTTTGATATCCCCCACTCGTATCCATTTTTCTTGTGTGCGCGTCTCTGCTGTACTCCGCTGCTGTAGGCAGAGGAAAACCTTCAATTCCTCTTTGGCTCGAAAGGAAACCATGAAACTATTCCGCGAATGCGAACCTGATACTTATTACCCTAGAACGCACCTTTCCTCTGATTCCCCACTGAACGTGGTATCTGAGTTAGTATCACCACGGCCCTATTTTCAAAAAGTTGATTGACTCTTCCACGGCTACTCAAAGGTGTGGTGTCATTGTAAGTGTGACTGACTGGACACAACATCTTTCCAGAGCTTTCCTTCTCATTTGAAAGTTCTGTTCTTACTTGCTGCTTCATTCCCCCTTCCCGAGTTGCTTTCTTTGCCCTTTTGTGTCTATTTTTGGTTTTGTCCATCGTCTTTATGTATGTTTCTTCTCATTCTTTTTTTTTCTTTTTTCTTTTTTTTTATTTCTTTTTTGCAATGTCCCACCTTAACAAAAACTTCTGATGATACTTACGAAATTTTTCATGGATGAAAGGCAAAAAGGGTTCAATGGATTTTTTACTGATGATCTTTCCAATTGTTGTACTTTGCTGGCTCTTATCTGACAAATTTCCTTACTGCTTTTCTCCATGACAAGCGAGAGGGTGTAAGAATTACGAGCATCTATTCGATTTAGCTATGTGTGGTGCGCTCTGTGCATTTCGTGCGCCGGAAGGGGTGACCTTGGCGAGGAAATTGAACTGACGAAACCATTTCCAAAGGACAAAAGATTTCGTATGATAATGTGGCGAAACCATCTGTTTTCTCCGTTTTCCATTAAATTCGCGTCTTATGAGTTCAATTTGTTATTTATCACAGACCACTCTTTTATTTTTCCCAGGTGACATGCGTATGTTATATGTATTTTTCCTTCCTTGTTATTTATCATCTACAGGGAGTGAAAATTGATTTGAAAACCATATCAATGTGGGAAAAGGGAGTGAGCGTTTGATCTTCGATGAAACAATTGAAAGTCAAAAATGTTCTTCATGTGCGGTAATTGACTTGCGATTGTAAATGTGCTAACTCTACCAATGACAATCGTTGTAGTGTAGCGGCTGCTCCCTATGTTCTATACACAATGCCGTATGTGCTGTGCAGTGAACTTAACGTCCTTGGGAGAAGTTCCCCGCCCACTGCTTATCGATAAGGTTACGTCCAATGGAAGTTCACAGGGCAGAACAAACATCGGTAAACTTTATATCTGCCAACCACTCATCAAACACTGCTTACGGTCACCAGCACTCGTCTGAAGAAAAATGGCGCCATCGGGATTCGACACCGTCCTGCTTCGCGACATCGTCTTCCCATTCCCAATTAGTTTCGGGCCCAATGCGTGGGGTCGCATCGATAAGCCCCAACCAGCTACTCTATCACTTCGCTTTTCATATCCCCGACCTCTCGTCGACCAGTGTGGTAGCAGCGACGATGTCTCCTTTACCCTCAGTTATGGCGACCTATATCGCAAGCTTGAGCTCGCATTACGAGATGCCACGAAGGGTGAAGACGGCAACGTCTCGAGCGTTGGTTTGGAAGAATTAGTTTCTACTATTAGCTATACAGCTCTTGGGCTGGCATGGGAAAAGATACCGGAGGGCACCGTAGAGCGCGCATTGGCTATGGTGGGCGCTGAAATTGATATCTTAATACATCTTCCTAAAGCTATTCTGGGAGCCGACAAGGGCCTGACATATCAAGCCGTCAGTCGAGCCGTCAACCGGTCTGCGAGTCCGGTCGTCAATCGAGACGGACCACCGGGGATTGCTGCGGTTCGACGTATATGCCGCATTGATGGTTTACGCTGCAATTGTATTATCGGGGTGAATCCTTATGAACGGGAAGCCAAACAGGCTGTCGTGGTCTCTCTTCAGTTTCCGAAGGTGGACGCAGACTTACATCCACATGTCAACTTTTTGCAGCCTTTGTTGGAGGTTACACGACGTATTGCTGATGTGAGTCTATCTAATCTTCCTTTGTGTTGCTTCAATGTACTAGGGATATATCCACATCCTGTGTATGTTCGGGCGAAGGAGATGTTTTGGCTGACATGAACTTTTTTATTCTATGCTCATTAGGATGTTGAAAACTCAAGTTTCAAAACAGTCGAAGCTATGGCTCAACTGGTCGCGAAAATGGCTATTCAAGGCACTAGTTTCGACGAGGTGATAGTGAGCGTCGAAAAGCCCAGCGCCATGGCCTTTGTGGGGTATTCTGGTATAGAGATAACGCGCACGAGACGCGACCTTCCAACCAGCAATAATGGGTAAAGTTGAACAAATAAACACGCGCTCTGGCTTGCTCGCTTAAATGGCTGCAGCGCACAGCAACTATTCCCACTATGCTACGCCCGTTTTCGATATTATTATTTTAGCTCTTGCTCTTGAATTCGAGAGCAAGAGAAGTCTTGCTTAGTTAAGGACCAACAAAGTTTCTTGTCCAAACTTTAAACTTGGCATTGGCCCAAAGCGGCTTAGCGTTCTACCTTGCCTCCGCCCAGCAATAGATTTCCAACTTCAAGCGGGTCACCAAGCCTTTTTCCCCCTCCTGTCTACTACATCCTTCAGTTTCGCTACACAAAGGAATATCTATTACTCTGAAATCCGCTGGAAATCACCGCGATCATATACTCAAAAGAACCTCATATCTTGCTTTTTGCCTTATTATCTATGGGACTACGCAGCTCTAACAGCCTTCCGCTTTTCATTATTTCTGCTGGCACCGGGTGCACTTCGGGCCTCTTCTGCCTGCCTCCATTCGACTCTGCTTCCGTGCGCTGCGCAAACAGCTTCCCCAGCACCGTGCCAGGCCCAACTCCAGACAACGTGGTGTGGCTACCGGTGAATGGTCCGTCCTGAATAAGGGCGGACGGTAATCTGGTTGTTCGCGCCATTGAGCGTAGCTTCTTTATTGTGACCGCCGTAGATAGCTATTTCCGGCCCGGGGTAAGTTTTTGGAACCTATTCGATCGTAACGGAAGCCATCGCAAAAATGAGTGAATGACTGCTTACTATGCGAAGATATACCAAGGTTAAGAGAGAACCGGCCGCCTGTCGAGCTGAAATCTATCCCGCAACTCGACTTTGGTGAATAAATGCGAGCAGGGCTCTACTGGAACGCAAAGCAAGAACTATCCAAGGCAAACGTTCATCCTAATTGATAGGGATGTTCGCGCCTAGCCCGCTGCGACGCCCCCCTTTGGATTGTGAACCGAAAATTGTCTCGACCCTGCCAAATGGCGACGATTCGAGATCAGCCAAGCCATGGGTAGCTCAGGAAGAATTTACCGTGTCTGATGTTTTTGCTCCGCAAGTAGACGAAGATTTTGTCCATGCTGCGGAGAGGGCATACGCACACAACAAGGTAGCGGAAGTTGAAGCGGTTCGAGATAAGTGTCCTACGGGGTTTCGCTTATGTCCACCCGAAACTAGCCCCACCAGAAAGGCGACCCCTTCCCAGCCTAGTCGGAAGGATCTGGCTATTGATACCGGAAACTTGGTGGCGGATGGTTTGGGCCACCGAGGGAAGAATAGACGGAAGAAGAAGTTGCAACGGTCTGCTGAAGTCCAAGCTGCTGTTACCACTATCCGTGGATTTAATGCCAACGCATCCACCGACGATGAGTTTGATTATTCCAACCCCGGTTCGAAAAACCTTTCTCCATGGCTTCCCCCACACGTCAGTTGTGGAAATAGCCCTGCCCTTCGCCCGTCTTCCTCAAATGGAGGGATCAGCACATTGAAACTCCAGCTGGATGCCCTCAGTTTGTCGAGTAGCCGCCCCGCATCTTGCAGCACGAGTCATCTCGGTTCTCAGACCCCAAGCTGTGCCAGTGTCACTTCAGACAGTGACCAGACCACCAGCTATGAGGTTCCCTTGGAACATGATTTCGTTAGCTCTGATGCGGCTGGCGCCCATAGTGACTCTATGTCATTTGGCAACGAGGAGTGCTTGAAGAACAACCTATGTCGGAAGATGTCAGCCGCGGACTTTGAGCCGTTGTCGTGTCTTGGTAAAGGAACCTTTGGAACGGTCTTATTAGTTAGGCATTCTATGACGGGCATGCTCTATGCGCAGAAACAATTTCGCAAGGCCTCTCTTACAGTACATAGGAAGCTGGTGGAACAAACCAAAACGGAACGAACGATCTTGGAAAGCGTCAATCGCCATCCATTTGTTGTCAAGCTCTATTATGCCTTCCAGGACCATGAAAAACTTTATCTGATTCTGGAGTATGCACAAGGTGGTGAGCTTTTCACCCATTTGGCTATGGAGCGCATGTTCACCGAAGAAGTGGCTTCATTCTACATGGCTGAGCTGGTGCTGGCGCTGGAACATCTCCACCAAAACGTTGGCGTCGTCTACCGTGACCTTAAACCAGAAAACTGCCTTTTGGACGCCGATGGCCATCTTCTCCTAACTGACTTCGGGCTGAGCAAAGTTGCCGTTGATGGTCAAGACCGATGCAACTCATCGCTGGGCACTGTCGAGTATATGGCTCCTGAAGTCGTTCAAGGTAAGCCGTACGGCAAAGCCTGCGATTGGTGGTCTCTAGGAGCGCTGGCCTTCGACCTCCTTACCGGCTCCCCGCCCTTCAAGGCCAATAACCACGCCAAGATCCAAGAAAAAATCGTGAAGCAGAAACTCGTACTGCCATACTTCTTAGGCCCCGATGCAAAGGATCTCCTCACTCGCCTCCTGCGCAAGGAACCCCACAAGCGCCTCGGCTACAACATGCCTAAGGACCTCCAAACAATCAAGAAGCACCGCTTCTTCCGCAAGATTGACTGGAAGGCTCTTGAGAGACGTGAGCTCGAACCGCCCATCAGGCCCCTCATCACGGACCCAGCACTAGCAGAGAATTTCTCTTCTGATTTCACTTGCCTACCGCTTAGCCCTGTTGTCACGAAAAGTGGCTTCCCTGATGCTTATGATGGTGGGTTTAGGTGTATGGGTTCTGGTGGTAACGCAACATATCAGGATATTAATCATGCTGGGAGAGCGGTTGCGGATGACCCATTTGGTGGGTTTAGTTTTGTGGCATCGAGTAGCTTGCTGGATAGCGGGTTGGGGAGGTAGATTAATCACTGCTGGGCTTTGTTCGTCTTTGTTTTCCAACTATTTCTTGTTGCTTTTAGGTTATTTCTGTTGTTCTGTTGTGGTTGATTTGATTTGATTTGATTTTATTCTGTAAGCGTGATCTGGGCAGGGGATCTCTCAGGGGTCCATCTGTAACGTCTTTGGACCATTTAATAATAATATGTTCGCTCTTTTTTTTTTTTTTTTT
>JAFEJD010000108.1:0-21858 GCA_018296065.1 Blastomyces percursus | reverse complement strand
TTTTTTTTTTTTTTTTTTGGACTGTCGCATGTGGTCGTATCTTGTGTATCAAATTAGTATTCATATTGATTGAAGACGTATTTATCAGTTTTGGAGATTGCTGGGTGTAAATCAAAGCGATTCATTTCTTTTATCGTACATAATACAATCCATATAGTACAAATCAAAACCTTCTCTAGGAAAGCAGGGTATCTTCCGCGCAAGGGAAGGAGGCAACAAACGTAGTGACGAATGAAAGGAAGTCTATATACATAATACCATGGGGGAATATGATAAATGAAAACATTAAGCATGTTATGTGGATAACGAATAAGGGTATTTGCCTTGTGCTTTATACAGAAACGCTGATGCTGATGTTAATGCCGATAAGAGATAAATAGTTCTCAGGAGGGAGTAAAACTATTTCAGAAGAGGCATAGTTCAAGATGGCTAGATTCGTGCAAAGTAGATGCAGAAGGCGTGAATATCACGCGATGGGCACAGCGTTTGCTCAACACAAACGTCATTGGATCCCATCAAGAACCTTTATCCTTGGTCACGGTTGATTTTAGGTGTGCTATTTCGGGCTTGCGCGAACTAGCCCCTGATGAAAAAGAATGAGTGCATTCCTTCCCGTCCAGCTCACTCTCTCGCGCCACCTCGATCCAACAATTGCGCAACTCATCCAAAACATCCTCATTTTGCAACTTGAACAACGCAAAACGGGCCCTGACCCAGCCGAAAATATCTTGCCTGTCTCCGTCGACATAATTATTTGAATAATTCTCCTTATAAGCTTCACGGACCATTGATCGCGCAATGATTCGTACCGTCTGCAACGACGGCTGGACGAACTTGGAATGTTGATCAAGATCCAAATGTGGATCAAGCACTCTTTGTCCTATTCCACGGAGTCGTTCAGGTGTCCGTGCTGTGGAGCGTAGCATTACGTTTCCGCCTAGGTTGGTACTGGAGGGCGGCCCATCGATGCACCAGAGGCGGTATAGCCGTTTGCCGGCTTCACTTCCACTCGTCTCCACGACGGCAGACAGAACTTGATTGAAGGCGGAGCTGGGGATGGTAATTGCGGGTGGCTGTCTAGATTTCCACTGCGGGTTTACCTTCTCGCATATATCGGAAATGGTTCCTCTGATGGATTTGAAAATTCTTAAGAATTGGAAAAGCATTGCCTCATGGTATTTTATGCCCCCTTCGGAATACCTAGGCATTGGGTTGAATTCACCTTGTAGCAACTTGGCTAGAATTTCCCCGGCCTTCATCAGAGGGCTTGGCTCGTTTTGCTTGGGGTTTCCTTCTCGCCCGGGAGTGCTGCAAACTTTATCTAGTCGTATTATTGCTGCTGCCAGAGAAGCAACTTCCTCGGACTCCCAGCTATCTCTAGCATTTTGAAGGTAGACCAGAATTTCATTTATTCGGTCCCAGTCGTGGCACTGGTTAGCATAGCCGAAAAACGCCTTTATAACAGGAGTTGGCCATGGAAGAGGTACGTCCTCCGCAACGTCACTAAGTAGCTTTGTGTTGTTCATGGCTGCTGCGTATCTAATGATCGCGGGCGCAAGGAGATCGTCCGAGTAACACTTTCGTGGAATAATTGCGCGACCATCTTCGCCAGGAAAAAGTAGTTGACGTGCAAAATCTTGCCCTCCAGACAAGATTGAAACTGCTAGCAATTGTGAGAGAGACGAACTCGAGAATCGTGTTAACGATGCTGCATTCCAACGCGCGATCGATGACATCGCTTGTGGTACTGCTTGCACGGTGCCTGCGCCTTCCAACAAATTCGTCTCAGGACTTCCAGTGGACTCTATAGAGAGTTGGTGTTCGTCAACTGTCCTCGCCGAGTAGTTTCTAACGATGAGTTTGTCGAAAAGGCGATGAGCTCTGTAAACATGTTCTGCAGCAGCATACGATTCCAATACATAATGATATAGCCCTAAAACAACCCCAGACTTGTCAAGGGGGTGGGAATGGGCATTTGGTTTTAATGACTCGCCACGCACAATATCAGGAAAGTGTGAAGCAAGTTTCAACACATCTTCAAAAGATTTAGGGTCGACCTCCGGCACAACCCCTCGAGCTTCCATCATGCGAACGATAAGGTGGTCAACATCTCGCGGCTTTAAAGAGATATTATTTTCCTTTAATAGTTGCATTAGAGACTCCATGTGATCAAGAATGGAGGTATAATAAACTCCTCGATGTCCGACGCCGACCTTGACGCTGTTATTAAGCCCATCCATCATTGAAGTGACCACTTCGCTGCTTATTGTCCGCTTGCCTAGGCCTACAAAAGGACCCTCCGACTCACTAACATCTGCACTTTTGGACCCACATGCACAACTAGCCCAGGTGTCATATCGGTCGATTTTGGACGAAGTGATCGCATCTAACTGGATGGAGTGGCTCGCGAAGCTCTCAACGAACCATCGTGATTTTTTTACTGCTAATTGTCTCAATATCCAGGAACCTTCAATATTGAACCCTCCTTCTACACAGCACCACAAGATAAATTCCAACCATATTTCGGACCCAAGTGGTCGGACTTGTATTTTGTACTTCGTTGCTGCTGACACATTATTTCCAGTAGCCAAAGCAAAGGCAGCGGTATCAATCTCATTGCCTATCCAAACAGCATCTGATAGAATGTTCATGATATGGGATGATAAAAGATGCATGGCAGGGATACCACGATTCAACTGTTCTGGAGCGTGCGACTTAGTGTATTTGTATACTCCATGGGGGATGTAATCTAGGTGATGTAGGCGGGCAACGATCCGATAGAAATAAAACATTGCAGTTCGCGATTCCTCCGGCGGTAGATCGGCTGCCTCGAGCACTATGCTTCCCAAGGCGGGCCACAGTTCCTCCATAGTTCCAATTCGAGTGGATTTCTCTCCCATTCGGCTTGTAACACGCGGACCATCTGTGTGCGAATCGATCGAGTCCAACGATATCTGCCCTCCAATTTGCAGGATTCCGGGAGCCTGAAGCTTCGCACATTCATCACCCGTCATCGAGTCGAAGGACCCGAGACTTGCCCAATCGATGTTTGATGGGAGCGAACCCCTCCCTTGGCTTGAGAAAGGCTTTTCGGCTTTCTCGGCGTTGTCAAGCAGTCTGTTAACTATGGCATGAACCGCGGACCATTTCCCGAGTTTGACACCCAGATGTGCCAGCAGATCATAACCAAGGGAGTCCGGGCTCCGAGCGTGATCCAAAAGGTCTAGAAGAGCCAGACATTTCTCCTGTTCCGGCTTCTCTTCTAGGTAATCATCGTCTTTCGCATTCTCACGTATTTCTGAAGGGAGGAATTTTTCCAATTCTGAAATCCAGCGCGATGGGTTCCTCTTCTCCTCAGGCGGCACGGGCAACGGTCGCTCCTTGTTCCAACTTCGAACCAATAGGGTCGCTACGTTGTCGATGGAGGGAGGAGGGCCAAAATTTCGTGAACGGAAACCGACAAATTTCCATGACGGGATAATCGCTGAGCCCGGAACAAGGCGAAGTCTATGGCCTAAATATCTTGCGCGGCCTGGGCGCAGGCAAGCCTGCATGACACGATCGAAACGTGGGGGAGCAGGTGACGAGACCTATGAAGGAGCGACGGGAGGAGATATTACGCTGATGAGGCATTGCATATTTGACTTGGAATATATTAGCATCCCAGACCATCAAGATGTTTTGTAATGGCCATGCAGAGTGAGGGTTAACCTGCTCCGAATTGTTTAAAGTTAAAAAAGTTGAAGCTTTTCAGATTTCATGCGCTCCGGGAAAAAAAAAGGCAGCTTGAGGAGCTTAGTCAGCCATTAGAAATCTGAGATTCCAAAGCAGTCTGAAATACGTTGAATATATTTACTACAGGGAAAGCATGCTACACGTCAAGGTAAACTCAAGTAATATGTGCATCAAAAAGTATGCCACAAGAAGATGCATCCATACTCCCACAAAGCACCAATTCCAATTACAAAACTCCCCAAAGTCCTAATTAAACACAAAATATACCGCCATAAAACATTGGTCCAACGCTATCATGATTCAGTGCCGTACATAGCTTACCTACATATCCTCGTCATTGGAAGCCTCCCGCTCCCCTTCGTCGTCACCTCCAAGTTCTTGCTCGACTTCATCCACAACGAAGCTTTCATAATCCTCTAGGCTCTTCTGAATGTGAACCTTGAACCGGATAACATCATTCAGCATCGTTTCAACTCCGGTATGGAGCTCTTCACGGAGAACATTCGCCCGAAGAACTAGTTGCTCATATTCGATGTTGGTATTCATCTCTCGCTGCTCCATCAGCTGAACGCTTTCGGTTAGAGTAGCTCGCATTTTCGCAAGCTCCTTTTCCATTTTTTCAATTTGGGAGTCAGAAGTCAACTTTTGGGTTGTCGTAATTTCCTTAAGGCTCTCAAATTCCTCTTCCGCTGTGCGTCGTTTGTGCTCAAGGGCTTCAACTTCACTCCTTTTCTCATCCATGGCTTCCTTGATATTATCCAGGAGGTCCCGGTGATTCATATCCGCATCCAGAGCAAGTTTTCGTCTTTCATTAATTTCTTTCCGTAGGGTGATGAAGTTGCTACGAACAAGGCCACGGAGGTCGAGGTTCAAGAGGTTCGTTGGATGATATCCGATGAAAGTGTCGGCAAGCAAACGATCGCCTTCTGGCGAGGTCCGAGAAGTCCCCAGCTGGGATGAAGAAAAGTTATTTTCATTCAGATTTAAGTGAAGCTCGTAGTCCTGGCCCTTGGCGTTCGCAGCTGTTGCTGGGATTAGGCTAGTTTGATAGCCAAGAGTGTTAAAGGTTTTGACAACTTGCTCTAGGGATTCAAGTCTTTTATTGGCTTCGGCCTCCTTTTCCATAACCCGAGCATGGGTGTCTTCAAGTTGAACAAGGATATCCTCCACGCTTTTCTGAAGTCGTTCTCTCTCGGAATTCATGCGATCGATATCCTGAATTGTAATCCCCTGCTTATCCACGCTATTTTGCAGGTCCATGCGTTCTTCATCAGCCTTCTGAAACTCCTCCTCAGTCCTGCTTATCTCCTCATCAAGAAACTTTATGCGGTTTTCGTATTTGGTGATCTTTCCCTGGACATTCTGATTATAGTCCTCGAATTTTCTCTTATCATCCTCCAGAATCCTGAAATGTTTCTCCAATTTTGCCAGATCCGGCGCATTCTTCTCCATTTCCTCGATTTGATCCCGCAGTTCCCTATTTTCTGCTTCAAGCTCCTGCATTTCCTGAACATATTTTTCATTCCCCCGCTCGAAATCTGCTGCCATTGCTTCAATATGAGGAATAAGACGTCTTTCCGCCACCTCATCATCCTCATTCTCACCTCCCTGAAGCCAGTCGCGATAGGCATTGGACAAGAAATGAAAGATAATATTATCGCCAGAAATATCGACACCAGCTTCCGCACATGCATTGTCGTAGTGTCCCAAGTAATACCGATCAAGCATCTGTGCTAGCTGCATCATCCAGTGAAGCATGCCTAGGAAAGTCGACCAGTTCTGACCACCAACAGCCGCAATTTGGGACTTCGTGATGCTCTTCTCAAATGGGTAACGCAGTTGTTTGAGGATAGGAGGAACTTCGGCATCGATATTTTTCTGAAATTTATAACCTGGATCGATTCTGCGATAAAGCCATTGGAAAATGTAATTGAAATCTTTCTGAGTCGGGGATTTTAGCGTGTTTTGCGTCAAGGAGTGCTTCATCTCTAGCTCAAAATTATTTTGCGTCAGATATTCTAACAACTCTTGTCCAATTCGCGCCTGGAAAGCTCTATCTTTGAGCGGGCGTGGGTCTCTAGGAACACCGGCAGGGGCAGGAGCTTGGGTGAAGAATGACTGGTGATGGCTCATTGGGCCACCTATTGACTGGCGCGAAAAAACACTGCTTCGCCGTTGTAGCTGCGGGGGGGGAACTGGGTGGGAGGACACAGGTGCATAGCTTTGGCGGCCAACGCTGGCGCTGTGAAAGATGTTGCTCGAAACAGATCGTCGGACAGATGAGAGCCCATTGTCAGCTCCAGATGAAGACCTCTGGAAAACTGGCTGTTGTGGTCGACCAAAGCCTTGACCGCCAATGGAAGTTGTGCGCACATGGTGCGACGTGTATGGTGGATTTTGGAAGTTGGCGGCGGAACTCGTTCGTTTAAGTGCAGAGGCCGGTTGAGGGATTGAGGATAAGTTCTGGACATTCGCAAGGGTCTGCGCCGAAGACTGTTAGTCCACACCAACTTATTTGCCGCTAATTACTTAGCAAAAGAATTCATAGATGTACCTCTCGAGGTCGCCGGATACTGAACAGTCCAGTGTCTTGCGACATAGCGTTTGCTCCGGTGAGTTCACCCCGCCCTGAGTAGGTCAGTCACTACCAGATTGAGCGTAATCCAAAAACGATAATAACTGAACGTGCAATTTTGCATCAAGGAAATGCCATTAAATCGTCAGCTCTTAAACATCAAGCGCAGGTTTATACTGTAGAAAGTGACCTGGATGAGAGTGTCGTCGCGTTTTGCCAGTTGGGATGTAAACAGACGAGTTCAATCTTGGCGCTGCCCAATTCGGAAAAACATATATCCGTAATCAGCTATCACGAGACTCCGGCCAGCTCCAAGCCTCGGTTTGCCCTCTCGGCATGCGGCTTGTCGCGCGAAGACCTCCCTCCCCTCCCGAGTCCTCCTGCTCCCTGGACTTTCACGTCTCCATCAAATAAAAGACACGGATATGCAGAAATGATGCATGCTGGATGGGTGGACACAACATATTTTGATTAAGAACAGGCTGCGAACATTTTTGACGGTTTCTTGTGGACCCTTTCCGCTGGTGATACCTTAAGCTCGGGCTGCAACTGAAAAGTGTAGGCAATCATGGCTCTTCGCGAGGAACTTGTTTCTTCTGCGGTATGTGTGCTTCCTATGCTTCGTGTCATTGTACATTCATTCACTGACGATATTCTGCTTTAGGTTTCCTGTACGTTGTTTGATATATACGATTCTCAAGGCTTTCGAAAGTCGATGGCTAACACGCGAACTTAGTCCTCCAAGACCCATCTGTTTCTTCCGCGCCCCTGGACAAAAAGATTGCTTTCCTACAATCAAAAAATTTAACACAAGAAGAGATCGACCAAGCACTCTCAAGAGTAGGCGAGGATTCGTCTGCACCTATTGCCCAACAATCGAATTACCGACCACCGCCTCCGCAATATGGTCAAAATTATGCATACGGACCCGGGGGTCAATGGCAGCTCACACCGCCTCCTCCAGAGTAAGTTTCATTTCTCCGTACTCTATTTTTATTTTCGATGTGCTATAGCTGGCCCCCTCTATAGATTGCCGAAGCGGGATTGGCGAGACTGGTTTATTATGGCTACTGTGATGGGTGGTGTTGGATACGGCCTTTATGCTGTTGCTAAGGTAAGGAGTTTTCTGGTGGCTCATCTATGGACACTGTAAGCCTAACGCCAAAATTCCAGCGTTATATCACACCGCTTATCTCCCCTCCCACACCCCCTCAACTACAACAAGACAAAGAGAGCATTGACGAGCAATTCTCTCGTGCTTTTGCTCTCCTCGATCAACTGTCAAGCGACACAGCAACCCTAAAGGCAACGGAAGAGGCACGAACCGAGCGCCTCGATACTGCACTTCGCGAAGTGGAAAATGTAATTTCAGATTTGAAGACCTCTTCACGACGACGGGACGAGGACACCCGACGTATTGGGGAGGAAGTAAAGGGTTTGAAAGACAGCATTCCCAAAGCCATCGATGGCGCAAAGGAAGGAAACGAAAAGAGACTCAAGGAATTGGGTAACGAGCTGAGAAGTTTGAAAGTCCTTCTCGGAAATCGACTTAGCTCAGCATCCAGCAGCGTCTCAGCGATTTCTTCGACTCCACGGCCTTCTTCTACCACCCCGCAACCGAGTCAAGATACATCCGTAAATCGCCCCAACGGGACAGCTCCCCCATCACAAACTGCAACACCTGCTCCTGTATCCACTCCCGCACCACAACATGTGCCAACTCCCACACCCAGAGAAAATTCCAGCAGCCCATTTTCGCAACTTGGAAAGCCTGCAAGCATCCCTGCGTGGCAGATGGCCGCTGCGAATAAATCTAAGAATGCTACGGTGGAGAACGCAAGCTCCAGCGATGATCAGCAGACAACTGCTCCTGCTAGCTAAGCAACGTATGTTTTCAGATAACATATCGATTTTTGAGGCGGATATAAATGGCCCCTACTGATTCGGTCCAAACATATTCAGCCGGTTGCCACTGGAATGGAGCCTTTTTCTTTTAAATCTGTTTGTTTTATGTATTCTATTGTTAGGGTAATTTGTGTTAGTTTTAACTGCGGTTAACTGGAGCAAGCCCCTTTAATCTCATTATTATTAAATTATACTACGCTTTTCGTATCGTATTTCTCTTTTGTAGCTATAAATTTATAGATGCATTATGGAAGCAATAGAGCTCCCACCGACCATTTTAGCTTGGGATCCAGACTCGGCTCGGCGTCTTGGCATCAACTTGCCACTTTCCATCTCTCCACTAACTGCGCGATCACCACCACAGCCCATATAATACACAGTAAACACGATCACAGCCGCCATGGACGCATCCAGACACTATCGGGATGAGCATCGGAGCTACAGATCTCGATCGCGCTCACTATCACGATCGCAACCGGTATCCACTTCACACTCCCCTTCCCCCCAGCATTCTCGACGTCGCGATCAACATCGCCGCCACCACCGTGCCAGCGATGACAGAAACGCACGGTCCCGTTCCCCAGAAAGAGAAAACTGGGAGCACAGCAGGCGAGAACAAGAGAGACGGGCAGTAGCGGCACCAGTCACTCTCCCGTTTGATGCCAGGCCGCTGTCCAAACACGATCTACAGCTACTAGAGCCCATGTTCGCGCTCTATCTGGATATACAGAAGAACATTGATATAGCGGATCTAGGTGAGCGAGAGGTAAAAGGCAGGTGGAAGAGTTTTATGGGAAAATGGTAAGGCGACGAGTTCCCCCGCCTCCCATCATTCGTGTCCCATCGTCCGTGTTTCGCTTTTATTCTGTCTTCTCTTTGTGGGGGAGGATGTTGTAGAGTCCCGGCCATAAAAGAACAGATTGGTACTGACACATCTGAGGAACCGTGGAGAACTCGCCGAGGGCTGGTACGATCCGAGCACTTTCCAAAAGGCACAGCAAGCCAGCGCGGCCGGAAATTACGAGCGTGTCTCTTCGCCTGAACCCCGGGCTTCCCCGGATTATGGAGAACGTTACGCAAAAACTGGTAGGAAGGATACAAGCGAAACCCCACGGGAACGCTCAATCAGCAGTGCCATATCATTAGAACAAAGAGCCAAAGACACGGAAGAAAACGAAGACGACGACGAAGACGAAGACGAGGAAGACGAATCATACGGCCCCAAGCTCCCAACACCTAACTCTTCACTTGCCATCGCCAGACGTAGCGGGGCGGAGCAAAAATCCGGCCCGACAATCCCCAGCTTCCAAGACCTACAGTTGCAACGAGGTTCGTTTGTCTTTCCCTTATCAGTTATAAATCCACCCGAATCCCTCCTGCGCACCCCCCTCCTAATGTTTAAATAAGCCACACCCAAACTAACCCGGCATACAAAACAGAATCCGGAAAGCAATCCCAAACAACCGCTTTCATATCACAGCGCAAGGAAACATCCCTTGCCCGTGCCGCCCACAAGGCCCAAATACGCTCCGCAGAGGAAGAAATCGCTCCGCGCGCTGAACCTGGCACTCGCGAGCGGCGTTTGGAAAAGAAGCGCGAGACCGCCGCTGCCAATCGTGCTTTTGCAGAGTCGAAGACGGGCGGTGACGATGATGGTATAGTAGGGGATGACGAGCTGATGGGCGGTGGCGGTGCAGGTGGAGATGATCTTGCGGCACTGAAGAAGCAGAGGGAGAAGGAGGTGCGAAAGAAGAATGAAAGGGAGATTCGGCGGGAGGGATTGTTGAGGGCGCGGGCGGCAGAAAGGGAGGAGAGGTTGAAAGCGTACAGGAGGCGGGAGGAGGAGACAATGAGTGTACTAAAGGCGTTGGCGAAACAAAGATTTGGCTGAGAAGCCCGTGCCTAAATACCAGCATGCAAATATACAGCGCACTTTTAAGATGTTAATTTATAACCCGATTTAATTGTTTATGTTATATAGGCTAAGAGGCTATTCTTGAGAACCGCCTAAGTAATGTATCCCTTCAACGCCAATCCTCCCTGAAAGCCATTACACCCCTAGGATCGAATCTCAAGACCCCGCGCTGGGAAAGCAATATGTATATGTACAGGTAATTTCATAAAATTCAAGTGTAACATCAAGT
Source organism: Blastomyces percursus (assembly GCA_018296065.1). Taxonomy (NCBI): domain Eukaryota; kingdom Fungi; phylum Ascomycota; class Eurotiomycetes; order Onygenales; family Ajellomycetaceae; genus Blastomyces; species Blastomyces percursus. The sequence goes on along the minus strand of JAFEJD010000108.1, from coordinate 11,499 downwards.
CGTCATTACCGAGGCTTTTAAAAAGTTCTCTATCTTTTTTTCCAATCATTTATGATCATCTCGAATTTCACGTTATCGAAACCATTTTCGCCTGTCTGATCCGATGTGTATTGCTAAGTCCGAATATATTTCGAGAGGTGTGACGGGTGCTGTCTCGCCTTCAATTAGGAAGAAGAGCCAGTACCACGGGTATTGGCCTTGTTGGTTTCCTGTCTGCGATTTTCATTGTTGCTCCAGTTATGGTAACGGCTACGACGTTGATTAGTAGCCTTTGGCTGGCCATTGTGCTGGGTGGATGGTATCACAACTTCCAAATCAAGCAAAGGTTTGCTTCCGTCGATGTTTTGGCTCGTGTTCTTGCCAAAATCGGTAGGTTCGCTTCTTGTCATTTCCCGACGGCGCTGAGCATCTCTTTGCAGCACAACAACAGAGCCTGATATCGCCTCAGTGGTTTTCTGTCTGCCACCTCCCTGTCCCAACGTCATCGTCATTTTTGTGGATAATGACTTGGCTCCTTTGTCTCCACTCTCCATTGAATCGAGCTCAGGATCGTTAGCTAAAGGAAGGACGTTTTCCTTAGAAGCATTGAAAAGGTCGCCGTCACCATTACGCTTCCCTCCAACGTTACTTGGTCGATAAGTTGCCCCGTTAATGTGGCCGTTATTGGAAAAGTTATTATTGATGCTAGTTGGTTGATGATGCGTTACTGGTAGTGCTGGTGCGGCGAAGGCTTGATAAGCTCGGGGAACAAACTCGGGGGCGTCTGGTTTCCAAACCTTTTTCGAGGTGGGCTTTCTTATGGAAACACCACCCGCGCAGTTGGGGTTGACCTGGATCAACGGTCCAAGGACTTGTTCGTGGGTTATGCCTAAGGACTGATCGCCCCAGTTCTCACTGCTTGCTGTGCCTTCCGGTGAGATGGCGGCAGCATCAGAATCGTCCCGGCCTAGTGGGCTTCCTTTACTATCCAAAGCATCGATACGAAATCCAGCACCACGCTGCAAAGGAATACCACATCCACCTTGGAAAGTCCACAGGCGGTAGTAATGACCCTTCTTGTTCAGGAGATCTATGTGGTTTCCTTCCTCGACGATTTGGCCATCCTCAACAACCATAATTTTGTCCGCGTGAATCACAGAAGAAAGGCGATGTCTTAAACGAAGATGGGTTAGTCAAATTATAATAAACGCTAATAGCCCATTGGTGATAGGAGACTTACGCGACGATAAAAGTTGTTCGGCCTACCCTAAGGCAGTTTAAGCTCTCCTGAACATGAGCCTCCGTTTCACTGTCGACGCTGCTGGTTGCTTCATCCAAGAGTACAATTTTGGGATTCTTGATGATCGCACGAGCAATTGCAACACGTTGTAACTCACCACCTGAGAGCTTTTGGCCGCGTTCACCCACCTTCGTCCTATATCCGTCGGTGAAAGTTAAAATCCGATCATGAAGAGCCACGTCCTTGCAGACTTTAATTATTTCTTCATCAGTAGCCCCAGGCCGCGCGTATCGAATATTGTCCATTATGGTATCATCAAAAAGGGCTGGGTTCTGCGGGACAACGCCAATATTCGAACGAAGGCTTTCGAGTGTGACTTCAGAAATATCTTGTCCGTCGATTTTTACACTACCTGACGTTGGGTCATAGAAGCGATTGAGCATTTGCAAAATTGTCGTTTTGCCGCTCCCAGTCTGGCCGACCAGTGCTGCGGTCTGTCCAGCCTTGACCTTGAAGTTCACATTTTTGAGAACCTCTCTTTTTCCATCATATGAAAAATTAACATCAATGAATTCAATATCACCACGGTCGAGACACATGGGCTTTGCGTTTGCACAGTTAGTAACAGTTGGTTTCTGTTTCAGTAACTCTAAAAGTTCTTCCATGTCTATCATATCCATAGCAAGGCTTCCAAACCCAGATGCCACGAGCTGAAGGGGGCCAGACAGTTGCCCCCAGTAACTTAGCAGCATGATGAAGTTTCCGATCGGCTTGGTTCCTTTGATAACTTGATAGACCGCCATAAAACAGGCAATTGTCAATCCCAGAAGTAAAAGCAGTGATTGAACAGACTCTTGCATGTGTACCCAGATCGTATGCTGACGGCGGGAAGCCAACTGGTCGCTAACTCGTGAGGAGTATCTCGATTTTTCGTAGGATATACGATTGAAATATGAGACTGTGTACCAGTTGGTCGTGGTTTCACCCAAGTGGGTAAACTCTTTCGTCATGTTAGCAACGAATTCTCGGCGCTTCTTTGCCTGTGTGTCTAATATTTTGGTAGATGTCCACATAAACAACACAGAGATAGCTGCAACGTCCAAAGCCATGTAAGCGTCAAATAGATAATATAAAACGCTAACAGCTAATGCAAGGTCAATCACCATAGGCCCGATGGTAAAACAAAGCTTGCGGACCATATTATTGACACTTTGACCCCGTGCCACTAATTGATAGAGATGCATGGAGCTTTTACTGTCATGGTAGTCGCTCGACAGGGTCATGATTTGGTTGTATGCTGCTGAGCTCAGATTCTCGTATGAATACTCCTCTAGCGGTATCCACAAGAATTTTGTAATCGCAGGCAGACCACAGCTGGAATCAAGGAATCGAAGGGCAACGAAAAGAGAAAGCTCTTTCCATGGGAAAATTCCTACGGGAACGTTAGCAATCTAAAATTGCAGGAGTAAACTGGGCTAGAACAGGGCTACGTCAGGGTGTTTTGCGTACCGTTATTTTTGCTGAGAATGTTGGTAATGAGCCCTATCTGAAGAGGGAGGACGATATTCATGATTCGTTGGAGTACCATACAGATGCCAACACCCAGATATCGCAGTTGAAGTTTCGGTTTTCCCGAAGGCCAGTAGAATGGTACAATAGCCTATATCATGGTTAGCCAAATCAGACAATAGTTGTATGAACCTTGGCGGCTAGTTCAGATTCCACAGCATAGACTAGTGTCGACATACTCGCAAGTTTGCAATAAAGGTCCACAAATTCACCTCTTTCCGCTCCAAATCCACTCTACACTCATCATTCCGTTTTGAACCTATTTTGGACTTTTGAGAGCCAGCAATCTCGGTTGGAACATTCCGCGAATTACACGATCCGTAAGCGTTTTCAGTACCATCTCTCTGAATCTCATTTGCAGAGTCACGTAGTAGTGGAGTGATTTCTTCATCATCACTAACTCTCTTGGCCGTACACAGACGAGAACTGAAAATAATACAGGGGAGGGAGGCCAGGATAGACAGTCGGATTGCCTGAGATATCTTTGTGGCGTTGGACAACTTCGTTCGAGGGAAGTCAAGTCGAAGGTGGAGAAAAAGCAGAACAAATTCAAATATAAAATAGAGGAGGCAAGACCCGTAAAGAGGATAGCCTGGGAAGGTTTTAGAATCGATATAGGCCAAAATAGTGCTGAACCAAAAGAGAGAGGAAGCCAATGCAAAGATCTACCGGTTGGTACAGTTAGCTGTTTTGCTTTCATACATCTGGGAGTCTCAAAGCACAAGGTATACTCACGATGGAGTCCTGCGGCGGGGAGATGACAGGTTTTGAAACTGAGGTAGATATCAACACCATTGAATCGCCAACCTACGCGCATGAAAATAACTTATCAGATTAACAGTTCCATTCTTAACAATGAAAACAAACCCATTTATAAGTTCCAGGGGTATAGTTAACAGAGTATTCCGCGTCACCACTTACATAAGTCGCCAGTACAAGGAGCATAATACAGCCAAGCGCAAGTTTGAAGCGCTTCGGCTGTTGGACAGCCGGGTTCCTCTTCTTGGAGGACGGGATGCTTTTCACAAAGGAAGCAACAAAGTAATATACCGCAGCGATTATGGGGAGGAAAGAGTGCAGAAACCGCACAGCCCGTAATTCAAGCCCAGGTTCCACTTGAAGGTCCATCGCGAAAGACGCGCTGTTGTGGTTGGACACGCAAGTCTAAACGGAGGGCCGTCCGTTGCGAGTTAAATGCGCGCGGTGTTGAGCAACGCGGAACACAGACAGGTAACCAACCTTTAACCAAGAAGATTATAAAGTCTCAAGAGGGCATAAGCAAGATGGAACATAGACTAGACTTCCAAAATGCACTAGAGAGCAGCCGAAGATTTATCTTGACGTCGATCAGAAATCAACATGAAACAGGAAGAGAGAAAGACGAAGGCTTTTGTTTATCCGGCAAACCGTGGGGAAAGAGAGGGACAGAGCTTTATATCAAACCTAACCAGCAGGAAGGAGCAGGCGCAGCAAAGAAGCCCGGACGCAACAGCACGACAACATAAAACACAGCAGAAGCAGCAAGCGCAGCTGCGTAAGAAGGGAAGGCCCGTAGCAAGCGGCCTGAGGGAGCGGCAGCCAACCCGCAGTTCCTCCGGCAGAGTCCGCAAGACAATTTCTTATATAAAAATGAGAAAAAGCTGAAAGGAAAAGGGAAAAGGGGGGGTTTATTGCTTGTCGCGCGCGGGATGTTTGGGTTGCTCCTTCGTCTCTCATTAAAAACAAGCAACGCAGCAATTGATTGCACTCTCCGCGCGCCAGACCCTCTCTAGAGTGTCGATTGAAACGAGTAGTCTGTTCCTCCCAAAAGCAAAAAGGAGAAAAGAAAAGAAAGAACAAGAAAAATAAGAAAATAAGAAAATAAGACAACGGGAAAACCAACGGAAACAAGTAAAAGGCAAAGGCAAAGGCAATAAGGGGAATCCTGAACAAATTAAACAAGCAGGATGTAAGGTGCGCAGAGGTCTAAACATATAAGATGATGGTTTCAAAGGAAAAATCTACCTCCCTCCTCTGACGGTGGCAAGGAGGGAAAACGTGAACTGTTTAAAATATTATAGGAAGCCCAGTTGTGGAGCTCAAAAACGAACGAGACAGCAGTAGCAACAGCAGAAAAGTAAAGTAAAATAAATAAAATAAATAAACTAGGGCAAAATACAGAAAGCAAAAGAGGACCCCTATGAAGGGATAACGAATGGAAAAGGGTATTAAAATAATTATGACCGCTCGTCGTCCCCTTTTTTGCACAACAACCACTGTAAAAGGGCAAAGAGAGGAAGAGGAAGAGAAAGAAGTCTAGTCGTCAAAACATATGTAACCAGAAAGTGTGAGAAGTCATTAAAACAACAAAAGGTCCGGAAATTCAACAGCACGAAGCGAGCGGATCTATAAACGCTAAACAGCGATGTTGTCATTTATAAATGAATCCCACATAAGGCTCTTTTTATTTTTCAAGATTGTGTGCCGTTCGACAAGTTCTGTTTTTAGCTCAGCCAATGGACAGACAGCTGGCAGCGAGCGTCGGGTTAGACGAGAACGGGAAGAAGAACGAAAAAAAAAAAAAAAAAAAAAAAAAAAAAAAAAAAAAAAAAAAAAAAAAAAAAAAAAAAAAAAAAAAAAAAAAAAAAAAAAAAAAAAAAAAAAAAAAAAAAAAAAAGAGAGAGAAAGACAGCGAGTCAGGCCGCCACAAACAAACATGAATGGATATTCGATATTAGACGGAGACGCCAAGTACGTGTCATTCAGGTCAATTGATGCGGAATCTGATAATTAGTCGTTTGAAAGCGTGATTAAGCGGCCGTCATAAAAAAAAAGTTCTATGCTGTCTGTCTCTCTGGTCAATGGCTAGGTATAGTTCGTCATTCTTGACCGAGAAATAAGTAACTGCGATGTAATGTACATGTGCAGATAGGAAGGGGGAGGCAGCAGTTAGGTATTTACCATGAGAAGCAAATGAACGGGCAAGTTGGTTGTTCGGCGTAGGATAGGTTCAATTATTACTGCCACATTTCCATCTTCTCAAGGCCCATTGATTGTTAGATGAAAAGAAATAGACAAATCTCCGACTTCCCGGAACGAAAAAAGAGAGTGACACTCGAGAAATGGCGAGTGATGAGGGTGGAAGATATTTGTGTACCAGTGGGAGAAGAAATGGGATGCACTAAAAGTCCCTTATTATTACTTGTGGTGTCTAAAAAGACCCCTGGGCACATATCGACCCCCAAGAAAATAAACATCATTTAACTAAATCGGCCCTGGAATTCCGGAAGCTACTGCTGTGGATACCTAGGTAGCCCCTCGTAGGCTCTTAACCTGCCCTGAGGGTCCAGAACTTGAGGCGATGGACCTTGATGGAGACAGGAGAAGAGATAGTAGTAGTACGTACCGAAGACATCGAAGGGGCCAACGGCATGTCTGTCCTTGCTCACAACTCAAAGAGGAAAGGCATCCAATAACTATAGAAAAACATGTAGGGTGTGCAAATATTGACCAGGCTGAGAAAAGGGGGAGAGAAAATAGGGCTTAGCTGGATGAAATCTGACTCTGGACGTATGCATAGAACGGTTTAATATCATATGCATCAACCGAGCATGTCAAAGACAAGCCACTGTTTACGGCGTTATTCAAACATCAGGATCGCTATGCCATTTACTCCTCGAGCTGCGGTGGGTTGCTCTGTGCGCAATTAGACAGTGCGAGGGGCCAACATGTGGCCCTAGCAATTGCGTCCTCCACCTCAGCAATTCTAACTTAGTTAACAATTATGAGGTAATGGGCCCCTGTAGAGACCGACTGGGGTGCGGAAATAAAAAAGCTCCTGGAACGCATTTATGCAGGCTGGTGCAGTTTTAAATCCCCGCACTACTAGCAATCAATAGTTTCTGCAGCTAGTCCAGGAGAATCTAACCCAACCCAAGCCTTGAAAGGTGGAGGTGATCCCCCAAAATATCCATTGCTGTTGAGCTATGATGGCCACACCCGCTGCCACCTGTCAGTCAGTGTCCCTGGCCTGGGCTAATCCAAAGTCCAGGCGAGAGTGATAACGAATCATGGAATACTCGTAAATGTAACACCACACCGTGCGGAATTATCCTGCGTTCTCAGAGTCACATGTACCCAGCGTCTCTGTTTGTCCTCACTCATGATGAAAGGAACCTAAGGCAGTCGCCTGCTTGGATTAGGCAGTAGGAGTGGCCGTCTGTCTGCCTCTGCCTTCACAATGGCCCCAGAAGACATGGGGTTCGAGTCAGCAAATTGAATAAAAAGAAAGCCGGAGAAGTACATACCATACCTATGAAACAGTTAACGTGGGTGGTCCGTCCCGCCCCAGTCGCATGAATAGTATCCAAATGGCCAAAGCTGGCCAATCCACTTCAGCGCAAAGTCTGTGGAGCTTCAAATGGCAGCCCTGAAGCATGAGCGACTCGTTCATTGTACGGAGTACTGCAGGCGAATGCTGCTAATACCCAGTGCCCACTCGCACACGGAGCCTCAATATCATCGGTTATCACGCCTGTGCTACATTCTCGAAATCAAAAGGAACAGAAAGAGAAGGTGGTAGAAGTTTTAACATTTGATAAATGTAGTATTTTGTAAATTACTAAAATGTGCTTTTCCTGAATGCTTCCTTTTCTAAAAACCGCTGGCAATGCACCCTGATGTCCAGACTGGAAAAGATCGAAATAAATAAATAAATAAATAAAAGAAGCAAAAGGCAAAACAGAACAGCCATAACCCCAACCAAACCTCGGCGAGAATGGCACGGCTATGAAGTGTTTTAGGTCACCCAGCATCCCACCTCTGCATCCTTTGAGACCGCAAAGAGAAAGGGACAGACAATAAAACAGGCTTCCTCATGCGAGCGCATCCAACGATGTGACGTAGATGCGCGGTATTGGAAGATCCTCAGTTGTCCAGCCCGCCGGAAGCAACTTGGTTTCGGACTTTCTACCTGATTAACAGCAAGAGGTAGTAGTTATTGACCATATACTTACGGGTGGGTTGGGTTGGTTCATCTACATTCAACAGCGCTACAGGGTGGCAGGAGCATTCCATCACCTCCTCACCCCCAGATCCAACTCTTTAACTAGCTGCAAGCCTAATGGCTCAGCCCGCCCTCTCGCACGTTCGATATCCTTCTCTATTCCGAAAAAAGGCTTCACAGCAACCTCCATTACGGCTTCAAATAACCTACCGACAACATCCTCCTTGAGGTCATCGCCCGTCTGCCGGAAGTCCGGGAACGCATTTAGCTCCAATAACCACACCTTGCCAGAACTGTCAACCAAGAAGTCAACACCGAACACTTCAAAAGCATTCGGCAGCGTCTGGAAATGCACCAGCATCCCCCGTGCCGCCGCTTCGAAGACTTCCCCTGTCACGGCACATATCTGCTCGTATACGCTTTCTTTCCAGTTGGTGTTGGAGCCGGGATCGCCTGTCGTCGAGGAAGAGAAGGAAGACGGGGCGGTATCCTCAAGTGCCCAAAAGCGTCGGACGGCGTTCCGTTTGGCGGTGCCGTCACGATCGGTTTGAAGACACGTATTTGTCAGGTGACGGGTGAGGTCGTCAATGCTGTCACCGCTACTGTGCCAGGGAGGCAGGTAAGGTTTTTCAGCGAATAGCGCGAGCATTTCCCTGTACACATAAACCTGCAGCGAGCCTACAGCTAGCACATATGTACGGATGTGGAATTTCCGATTCGACTCTGATTGTAGCAGGAGAGGTGGGTGGATATACGGCTGTGCTATGAAATGGCGGAGCTGCGAGGTGATGATTCCATGGTTGTCATCACGGTTATCATTATTTTCTGATTCTTCATTGGCATTGACGTCAACCTCACCGTCTTCGCTATCTACGCCATCCTCGAAATCAGATTGGCCGTCTTCCCAACCTTCAAATATCTCCTGTAGGGACGATTCGCTATTGAACAGGCGAATCCCTTGTCCTCTATCACTCATTCCAGGCTTTAAAATCCACCATTGTTTTTCAGCCTCTTCCTTCCCCTCATTGGCTTCGAAACTCTCTCGTAACTCATAGGCCTCGACCAGCGCCTCATCAAGAAACTCTGCGTAATCTAGCTCAAAATCGACAGCTGGTTTGTAGTGCGTTTTTAAAACGCTGTTGGGATGTTTTACCACCCAGTTCGACACCGTGTTTGATAAGAAGTGTTTGCGAATCAGCGCTTTGCGGATGATATAAGTGTTCACCAATGATGTCATAGGGCGGGATAATACGTGCTCGAAGTCGCATTGCTCGTACACTCGGTACTGCAATAACGGGGATGAGGTGTCGGGAAGTTCGCAAAGGGAAAAGATCAATTCGTAAGGGATATTGTGCAACCGTGTCCGTAGGGCTTGGATTACAAGGGGCTGCACATATGGGTCACGGCATTCCACTAGAGCGTAGAACTTGGGTATCTTGAAGGGCCTGTCCGGAGATCGACAGGTAAGGATAGTTAGAATGTACCTCTACGGGAAAGGAAAGGTGATGATGGGAACAGTTTTAAACAAAGAAAGAAGAGAAAATCAAAGCGACAAAAGAACCAGTAATATATAACTATACGCTCTTTTTCTCTCTCTCTCTCTCTCTGTGTGTGTGTGTGTGGAAGGGGCGGTATTAGAAATAATCGTCTAGCATAAGCCCACCAAACGCCATCGCATTGGAGCTAGTTAACACTCACAAGTGAATTTCTCCTGAAGGACCTGATGAGTGAAAAAAATTCGCTTTCAACCGGGTAACGCTGTAATGACAAAGAGCACATAGTTAGAATAGTACATGAGGTATTCTCGACAAAAGTAGAGCGATAAAACAGCTGTACGGACTGTGGGAAATAATCTTACCTAGTCATCCCCTCCTTAACTGCCCATCCATCATTGCCGGGCGGACTAAGGTCTACGCTCTTGTAGACATCCGAGAACTTTGGCGCCCACTTGAAATGCATATGCCGATGCCCGGGCGTGGTCGTGCCTGTTCCCGCTCCCTTCCCCTTCATTTTCCCCAGCCCGGTGTCCCCTTCCCCAGCCTGCCGTAACTTCTGCTCCTGCAAATCCGGGCCCTCCCCACTCGCCGCAGCATCTATGGCCTCAAAACAGCTCCCGGATGTCCAACGATTATCCAACACATTCGTGTATAGGATTTTAGCTTCACTAATCCCGACTTCGAGGGGCACATTTATGCTGTAAAGATCAACATCCTCCTCCCAGTTCTTGTATAGATGTTCGATCAGGCGGACGGAATGCCGCGACGCTTCCGCAATGACGATGGGGTCATGGTCCCGAGAGCTGAAGGCGTACGAGAGCGCAATTGCCTTGTACCCGCAGACAGCAGCCTCCAACGCCCCACCAATTGTACCGCTCGATAGTGCAAAGACGGCAGTTGAGTTTCTGCCGTAGTTGGGCCCGGAGATAACAAGGTCAATGGGGCCGCGGTCCTTGAAGTAGTGGAATAGTCCGATTTGGACGCAACTGGCGGGCGTGGAATCAATGAGGATCCACTCGTTCTCCGGCTTCTTGCTATCGTAATCCCCATCGGCTCCCCAAGGAAGGTGGTGAATTGTCCCGTCGTCTTTATGGAGAGTGCCAGGGCGGAAGTAGGTAGGCTTCACGGTGGCTCCGACTAAGTGAGCTTTACCGATCCATGACCGTTGCCTGTGTGGGAGAACGACGGACACAACATGGCCGGTAGACTCGAGAGTGTGAACTAGTGAATGGACATAGGGCGAAGACTGGTTTGACGGAGGCCCGTCGTCGTTGACAACCTAGAGGAAGCGTGAGTAAATGAGGGGCTAGACATAAGCCTTGGAGCTACGGGAGGTGTTTTCAATTTGGATATATTTAGGAATGCGGGAATTCCTAATTTAGTTTCAATCGACTTACGAGTATATGCATTGTCAAATGCACAATGTGTTTGAATTGAAGTCAAAGGTCCAGTGCGAGCCGCTATATATCATCGTCTTTGGTGCGGCTATGGGCGTTTCCAGCAGGGCACCAGGGGGAAAAAGAGGAATAAACTAGGTAAAATTACCTAAACTGCATATGGCTAACTTGATTAGGTCCGCTAGATATGTACGCAGCGTAGTCGGATTGTGTAGATCCTCTCAGCGAGCTGAAAGTAACTGGCGTCGGATTGCTGTTGTGTCGATGTGAATCTCTACATTTCTTCCTGCGGACAGGAGAAAGGACATGTTTGGTGGGGCAAACAACTCCGGTGACGGTAAGTTACCCCACTTCCGTGGTAGGGTTAGTAGACTATAGAACAAATTTGAAATACCCCGAGCGCAAAATTATACGGATTTAGGCAGCGCACAATTTAGTAACATGATGAAATTTGTATTGTATGCTATTTTTAATATAGCCGCCGCGAAAAATTATAGGGTATATTGGTAAGTCAAAAGTAAACTAAGCATGGCTCCCACAAGAACTCGATTAATTGTGGCCAAGACCTCACCCGCGAGTTTCCCCTTTGGGTGGGTCCCACCGAAACGATATTTTCATCGCAATGATATTTCCTCAACTATTTTGTACTACCTATGTGGGAAAAGTCCCAATAACCCTGTCTATCTATAGTAAAAAGCTCATTATCTACATCCTCAGTACCTTCTTCATCTGAATGATTCAAAATATTGGCAATTAGAACTTGTTCAGCTGCCTGCGCGCCTGGCGCTCGTGCCGCTGCCGCAAGCTCTCGTCGCATTCGATTGACAGCTTTTC